>JBBPBX010016403.1:36801-48194 GCA_038048925.1 Garcialebias charrua
TCCTTCACATTCCGAGAACCAAATTAAGGACCATGGGAGACCGGGCTTTCAGTGTGGCTGCCCCCCGCCTGTGGAACTCTCTTCCTGACTGTCTAAGAGCCCCACAGTCTGTGGTTGACTTTAAGAGCGGCTTGAAGACCTTTCTTTTCGACCAAGCATACTCTACCTCCTCATGATTCTACTTTTGATCTTAGCTGATATTGTTATTGATTTTAATTGTTTTATTATTTGTTTTATTGTCATTTAATTCTGTTGCTCCTTGTAGCACTTTGAGATTTTCATTAATGAAAAGTGCGTTATAAATTGAATTCATTATTATTATTGGGCGGCCGTGGCGTAGTGGTAAGGGCAGTCGTCTCCCGATCGGAAAGTTGGCGGTTCGACTCCCGGGACCCGCACCATGTGTCGTTGTGTCCTTGGGCAAGACACTTAACCCTGAGTTGCTCCCGGTAGGACTGGAAAGCACCTTGCATGGTAGTCTGCCGCCACCGGTTTATGAATGTGTGTAGCATTCAATATATGTGTAGCACTTTGAGATTTTCAGTAATGAAAAGTGCGTTATAAATTGAATTAATTATTATTATTATTATATATGGATGCAGTTAGAGAGGACATGGAGGTAGTTGGAGTGAGGACAGAGGATGCAGAGGACAGAGTGAGGTGGAGGAGGATGACTCGCTGTGGCGACCCCTGAAAAGGGAAAAGCCGAAAGAAGAAGATTTGTTCATTTAAAAGAGATAAAAGAAAACAAATTAATCAAAAAGAAAACATTGAATGAAAAGAGTGCAGAAAGAAGAAAAAAATATATCACCTCAGAACAAGCGCTCAATACAAAAACAACTGGACTGGTTGTATTGGGCGCTTGTTCTGATTTTATCAAGTCCTGGACGACTGAGAATCTTCACCAGCATTATATCACCTCCTTAAAATAAACATTGAACCAGTCCGTCCCTTGACTTGTAGCAAATTTGTTTTTTTGGCCCTCCATGTATTTGACTTTGACATCCCTGGCTTATGCAATAGGGAGCACATTGCCCATCCAAAACCTATCATCTCTCCATAATGGATATATGTCCGATCTTCTAACTTCCTTTGCTGCATAATGTACATTGCATTTATTCTAGCGTTAGGTAAATGTATCTTGAAGGAGAATAGCACTTAAATAAAAGTCCAACAAGAATATTCATTTAGAATTAAAAATAACTCACCCTGAACTACCATAATAGATATAATGTATGTAATAACCAATCAAGTTGCTCCTGTCCAATAAAAGCGTACAAATGAAGGAGAAAAAACTCAATCCAGACTTTAAGTAAGTTTAGGGTCTGGTTCGCAGAGTATGGAGTTAAATTTGTTTCACAATTATTCAATGAAAAAAAAACTAACCTCAGTTAAGTAAAATAAAATTGTAATCAAAACTTTTGGAATTGTAACAATTTCTTCTTTTTTTTTAAATAAAAACTTTTTTTAAAATTTTTTTTTAAATTAAATAACTAATTTTTCTCTCGTGAACTTAAAAAGTTATTTGCAAAACATAAACTTTTATTTGCACACATCAGAAATCTTTTTTGCTATTTTAGGATCTGCCCACGACATCATGTGAGAATCGCAAGCAAAACTTTGAATGACAAACAAAAACTTAGAATAGCAAGCAAAGATTTCTGACATGCGCAAATATTTTTTTCATTTCACGAGACAAAAATTTGTGATATTAATTTAAAAAAATTTTTTTTAAGCAAAACTTATTTGTAAAAAAAAATTACAATTCAAAATGTCTTGATCACAATTTTTATTTTATGTAATTGAGGTTAGTTTTTTTACATAATAATTGTGAAACAAATTGAACTCCATAGCGAGGTCCCATTTTCACAATTTTATAGATTACAGTAAATTGTAAAATGGTAAATGGAGCTTATTTATATAGCACTTTCCAGCCCCCTATGAGGGGCCCCAAAGCGCTTTACAATACCAACCATCAACCAGTACACTAAAAAGTTGCACTGTGCCCTTGTTTTTCAATTTTGTAATTTATCATTGTTTATTAAACTCTGAAAGCTATGTGACTTTGTTAATATTCTGTCCTAAAATGCAGTTAGATGTGCCCCCCCCCTTTTTTTTTGAGCACCTGCCCCTTTAGTGGGCTCTGCACGTCCCTGCCTCCAAATGTAAGGACTACAAAACATAAGTCAAAGTCAAAGTCAAAGTCAACTTTATTGTCAGAACTGCAATATGTACAGGACATACACAGGACCGAAATTGCATTTCTCTCAGTCCCTCGGTGCAACAGTAACCATCTAAACACTAAACACTAAAACATTTAATACACATAAGCATAAAATAGTAAAAAAGTGTAACACTGTCCTGAGTTTTTTCATAATAGTATAAAAGTATGAAAATTTACACCAACACTGAAACACCAAACACCCCTAAAACACCAAACACCCAATGAACATAAGCATAAAATGAAATAATAAAAGTGTAATACTGTCCTGAGTTTTTGCATAGTAGTATGAAAAGTATAAAAACGTAAATCTATAAAATAAACTGAAGTTTCTAGCATTGACATTTGCAAAGAGTGGCACAGCAGCATATAAGTTAATGTACACAGTATATGTATGAGGTAGTTGATGTTGGTATAGAGGCAAAGTGGCATATGCAGTGAGGCACATAAGGCACATTTGGCATCCTTAGATAAGGCTAGTCAGAGAATGCTGTATATGTATCTGCAGTAGTGTAGATAAAAGTAGTGTAAATGTAAACAGTAGTAATAAATGTAAAGCAGTAGTAATAAATGTAAACAGTATTAATAAATGTTAATTTATAGTATAAACAGTATAAATTTATACAGTATGAATAAATTTATACAGTATTTATAATTATTTATAAATTATTATAATTATAGTATAGTACAGTACAGTATAGTATAGTACATTATTATAATTATAATTTATACAGTATAAATAAATATTAATAAATTAATAAATAAAAACGTAAATAAATAAAATAATGGAACTGCACAGCAAAAACTACTGTGACCTTATTCATTTACTTATTCTCTTATAATCAGGGAATACATACCTTTTAATTACTTGTCCATCATCTGTATAAACTTCTACTTTCCACCTTTTTCATTCAAAGCTACGTGACTGCTTGTTAGGCCAATCCAAACATCTGCACAGCACTGAGCTCCAGCTGCTGCTTTTGTGTAGGATTAGCTACATCTGCTCGTAGACAAGCTGTAAGCTTCAAAGTAACCAAGGTAAGCCTCCCACTACATAAAAAAAGAACACCGCTGTCTCATGCTAACGTGGGAAGTACTCTCATGTCTAACTTCTATCTTATTTTCTTGGCTTTCTATTACCTATAACACAAAAACAAATCCAAAAACGCCTTTCTGCAGCTATTTTGTCTGAGCTAACACATATGGTTTGTGTCTATTGTTAGCTTAAAATGCAGGCAAATGAAAATTAAATCGCAATTATTCCTGGTTTGTCTGTCTGTCTGTCTGTCTGTCTGTCTGTCTGTCTGTCTGTCTGTCTGTCTGTCTGTCTGTCTGTCTGTCTGTCTGTCTAAATATATGTAGAATAATTTTCGAATTTCGTAGAAATAAAACTTTCCTGATCAAGAAATAACAAAGAATTAACAACAAATAAAGTGAAGCACTAATCAGTGGAACTGCAGTAATTTAGGCTACAATCTAAACCGTTAAACATGAATTATTTTGTAATTTACAAATATCCATCCATTCATTCTCTTCCACTTATCCAGGGTTGAGTTGCAGGGGTGTAGTGGACATGACCTTGGTCCACTATGATGCGAGATTACACCTTTGTCTTTTTGAACTGTTCCAGTGACAACTTTTACTGATCCTTTCAATAAACAGACATTTAATACAATTTATTATATTTAGTCTTTTATAGTTTGAATCAAAGAACATATTCACTCACAAAGAGACTATTTCTACTCTTTTAATTTTGTCTTAATACAAATATAATCAAAGCATTCACCTGTGTCATTCATGAGCAGTGTTGTACTTTATAATATGTTTTATGATCACATATGTTATATGCTGGTTTATTCTGCCCCAACGATGGTGTTCAAAAACCGTGTGAAAGTTTAAGGCCCGGGTCGGAGTGGCCCGGCAGTTTTGTTTAGAAATGGAGAATACAGTTAATCCGTTGTTTTCATGAGAATGTCTCCAGAACTTCCTGCCCTCCTCCAAACAATTTCTTTCTGTTTCTGACTTTCACCTTGAATCCTGATAACGTTAAAGTGAACTCTTTGACGTGACTCTAACTCTCTTCGCCATGGATTCCGCCATGGATTCCGTGGATTTCTGGGTGTGCTCTGTGGAGGTGAAGAAATCTTGGATTATATTGGATTATGATGATGGCAGCGCTTTGCTTTTTTGGCGTTTGTGGAGCACTGGTCTATCGCAAAAGGGGGAGACTTCAGCAGGACTTAACTGCCTGGAGCACCCGACGTCTGGTCTGCGCCGTGACCTCGAGAAATCAGCTGTTTGTGAGCTTATCCAGAGGGTGAAACAGATCACCCACGGATTTGGACTCTGGACGTTGTGGTCAACATCAGAAATCAGCGCAAGCTTATCCAGAGAGTGAACAGATCACCCTCGGATTGGGACTCTGGTCAGCAGTGCTGGACTGGCCATCGGGCATACCGGGCAAATTCCCGGTGGGCCGTCGGTGATTTATGCGATTTATGGGCCGCCCGGGCGGTCCTGTCACTCATGAACCAAAAAAATAAATTATCGTATTTTTCGGATTATAGGTCGCAACTTTTTATGGTTTTTTCAAGGCTTGCGACCTATAATCCGATGCGACCTATTTATGGATTTTTTTCCATATTTTTAGACCAATTTTTGACTCAGATATCAGCCTTTTTCACTTTGCCAGAAAAATTGTGCAGTACCACTTTTGGCCACTAGGGGCGCTGTGGCGCTGTGGCGCTGTGCATTACACTTCCAGAGGAGTACACCGACCCAAGAAGAAGAAGACCGTATGGTTTCCAGCTCATGTCTCCCAAAAACAGCTCCTGTGCTCGGACTGACTGTGTGCCTGCTGGCCTGGATGTAGCTGTTAGCTCTTTGTTTCTTAGCTGGATTTTTTGCAAGATAAGTCAAGAACCACTCAGCGGATTTTTCTGAAACTTACAGAATGGAATCACAGTGTGGACGTTTACAAGTGAGTACCTGTAGCTTTATTAGATGTTTGAGAAAAAAAAAAACGATCTTTTAGCTTAGCTTTTTGTTAGCTCGTGGTTGTTATTCTGTTTACCGGAATATTTTTTCTGCCTAAAGAGTTTAAATTATAAGACATTAATGTACGTAACGATGGCCTATATAAAACATTTGACATAAAATTCGATTTTTTTATTCATTAGAGGCGGACTTCCCGTCTTTTCATTTTTTTATTTCATTTTACTTCAGTTTGCTTATCAAAAACTTCTAAACCACTCGGTGTATATTTTCTCTGCCTACAAAGTTTAAATTACAAGACATTAATGTACGTAACGATGGCCTATAGAAAACATTTGACATAAAATTCGATTTTTTATTAATATTCTTAGAGGCGGACTTCCCGTCTTTTCATTTTTTTATTTCATTTTACTTCAGTTTGCTTATCAAAAACTTCTAAACCACTCGGTGTATATTTTCTCTGCCTACAAATTTTAAATTACAAGACATTAATGTACGTAACGATGGCCTATAGAAAACATTTGACATAAAATTCGATTTTTTATTAATATTCTTAGAGGCGGACTTCCCGTCTTTTCATTTTTTTATTTCATTTTACTTCAGTTTGCTTATCACAAACTTCTAAACCACTCGGTGTATATTTTTTCTGCCTTCAAAGTTTAAATTATAAGACATTAATGTACGTAACGATGGTCTATAGAAAACATTTGACAGAAAATTCGATTTTTTTTATTCGTGTTTTCTGAGAGGCGGACTCGTCTCGTGTTTAGCTTCTGTTAGCTTCTGGCAGACATTAGCAGCAGAGCTAAACACTCGGTCCATATTGCCGGGTTGACTCAGCGGTCACACGGCGCTTCAGCAGTGGATGACGCGTTACGGCGGCGGTGACGTAGGTGCGACCTATAATCCGATGCGACCTATTTATGAATTTTTCCAATTTTTTGGCAATAATTGGACACTGCGACCTATATTCCGGTGCGACCAATAATCCGGCAAATACGGTATAGCTATTTTTTTGTCAATCGCGACGGCCGATTGGTTGATTTTCTTGAACGACATCGAGCTAATCCAATGAAATCTCTCAGCACTCTTCCGACCAGCCCCTTCCCTTTACTCGCATCAAGCTGCTGCGGTTGTGAAACCTGACACCAGCGTGCCTGACAGAAACTGGACTTAGGTGCTCACACACGGAGCTGAGGTAAAGTTCCTCCTCCTACCTGCAGCTGAGAGGAGGACGAGTGATAGACAGGACTCAAGGAGTGACGTGACGTCTGCTCTATGCGACCTAAGTTTCAGCACGGCATCAAGTTGCAGCACGCGTTAGCACTTAGCATTATTAGCATGTTGTTGCGGTCTCCTGTTTTGTTGTTAAAAGACCAGCGCAAATTCAAAAGCTGTGCACGCTGTTTCACAAGACCTGCAGCAGCAACACACGTCACTTGAACGGACTAACCACATCATCCGAACGTGAACGAAGAAAACAGCTTGTAAACACCGATCAGCAGCTGCAACTTTTATCAGGTAATTCAAATCATTCCAGATCAATAACACAAATTGTAGGAGTTTTTAATGATCTCTGAATCATGTCTGAAATGTTGTTGATGTGCAGGCTTTACTGAACGCTGCTAAGACGTCTTCCATCACGTCAACACTTCAGCACTTTATGAAAAAACTCAGACTGATAGTGTCAGCATGTCCTGGAGCCCTGATGATGAGAGATGATGAGAGATTCAACCACCTCAACTGCTCAAAAAGAGGTATTGTTCTTTTACTATTACTGTACTATTACCTTTTTAATTTAAAATTATAATCTTATTAACTTTTTTTAACTTGTCTGGGCCTCTGGACATTCAAAAAACAAAACAAAACAATTGTAGAAACGTTTCATCTTTCATCAGAAAGACTTCCTCAGTCTGAGGTGCTGTATTCAGCTCAGTCTTATAAATATCACCCTCTCACTGTGGAAACTCTGGAACAACCTGCCCCCCAACATTAGACAGGCCTCCTCCCTTCACATGTTCAAATCCCTGCTAAAAATATCATCTTTTCTCTATTATTTCAAACTGTGTGAGCTGACGTAGTGTATATATATTTTTTTACTGTGTTTTCATTTTAATATTGTTCTTATACATTTTTATTATACTTTTACCGCTGTTAATATCATAATTTTTACCATTGGTGTGTGATACTGTTCTGTACATTTTTAAACCTCTTTTGTGTTGTGTGTGTGAAGCACCTTGATAACAGTTTATCTGTTTTAACTGTGCTATATAAATAAAATAGACTTGACTTGACTCACAGTGGATCAACCAGTTTGTTGATGACAGCTGAAACCAGCTGCTCACATGAGCAAGGAGGACCATCAGCCTAACAATGGATCATTAGCACCCTGATGGTTGTTTGCTATTCACAGAGGGCTGAGTGATACTAGCAACAACAGCATTGTAAGAGGGGGACAGTTGAACCCGGAGGCCTCCACCTCTGTTTAATGATGGACGGTTTCTTTTCACAAAGATGACCTCCTTTACTCCTCTCTCAAACCATCGTTCCTCTCTATCAAGGATGTGAACATCTTCATCCCTGAAAGAGTTGGCCTATACAAACGTATTGTTCACTTGAAACATTTTCAAAATAATCATTTTATAAGTCTTTTTTGTAAACATATTATTTGTTTAGTGAAGTAAAGACACTATTTTTTATATAAAGCAAGTATTTCTTTATTCATTCAACCTTCATTTATGATATTGAAATCAAGAAATACCTTATTTTTTATCAAAAGTATTTATGTTTAATAAAGTCAAGAAAGACCATTATGTTTTTTGAATATTTTTAATTGGTAATTATTTTATTAAAACATTTAAATTTTTTATGTATTGTGACAGAGGGTTCTTGTTAGCAGCTGCTGAAAGTAACTAATAAATTAACTTAGTAATCTAACTTAGTTACTTTCCAAATCAAGTAATCAGTAACTTAACTAAGTTACTTTTCCCAAGGACTAATCAGTAACTTAACTAAGTTACTTTTTCAATGTAACTATGCCATCACTGTGGGCCACTCTGCTCAAAATGCCCGGGCCGATTTGTTGTCCCAGTCCAGCCCTGCTGGTCAGCTGTGGTCAACATCTGAGGTCAGAGCTTGGATCAGTGGAAAAAGTCCCGAATTGGATTGGAGTAGAATCGCCCCTACAGACTGAAGGCCACAGAAAATACAATGTGTGCCTGATGTGAAAATATTTGTAATTCTTATCTGACTCCCTTGGAAACAGCCTTGGGAAAGGCTGGCTTTCTAATCTCTCCTGAGATGTGCTTACTGTGGAAAAAATAGCTGCTGTTGTGTTGTCTGCTACCCCCCCCTCCCCCGGAGAACTTTTCTATGAGCGTTATCGGAGGCATCCGGAATGTATCATGGACAAATCCTCCCTGCCTCAGTCTCAACTTGCAACGTGTATCTGTGCTCAATGTGCTTATGATATGGTTTTTACTGGGTCATGCGGTGTCTTGCAGACAAAATGTGATTCATTTTTTTTAATATCAACGCTGTAACCCCCATGGTTTCTCTCCCTGTTTTCCCACCTTTGACCTTCATCTGGAGACGGATGAGAGAGGCCGCGCTGAAGAACATGTGAAGACATGTCATGTGTTTTGATAAGGCAGCAGCTTTACACACTCAAAACCCTCTCCTGGATGACTTTGCATATATAATCACGCTGTATCGATGACAATTGGTGCAATGTTATTAAAAATCTCTTGTTGTTTAAAGCACAGGTAGGATTAAAAAAACAACAACAAAAAAACATATTTTGACCACACCTTAACATTAATCCCATAATTCAAGAATAATGACCAATTTAGCATATTTCTGAATAATTGAAAGAGCGCTTAAATCTGTGTATTAGGCCTTTATTCCATTCTGCAGCAGGGGAAATGTCAATGGCTAATTACTAATTTTTACCTTACTGTGGCTCCTAAGGTCTCAACTAATTGGCTATTTGGACTTGGGGAAATGGCATTGCCTCAAGGCCAGTTACCCCTGGAAACCGGGGAATGAACAAACTGATTTTCAAGAGTGCATGACACAGGAGGATTAATCAGTCAGGTCCGGGCAGACAACCAGGTAATGGGTTTGGAGACTCAATATCTCTTTCATATGTTTTTCAAGGTTAACACCCAAACTAATGGCCGACTAAAGGGTTAATAAAGCCTTCTCTTGTAAAATGGTTTGAAACGTTGCAGTAAATAATAAAAATCAGAACTGGTGGTCATCTGTAGTCAGTGAATACCAGTCTTTCAGAATAAAACTGTTTAAAAATATTTAATATTGGAATAAAAAAAACTCTTAAAATAAGCAATAACCAAATAAATAAATAAATAAAAACGTATTTTAGCTCAGATACTGTATTCCACTTTCAGCTAAAGCTTCTCTCCTTTTTGTTTGGCAGATGAGAATCTAAGTTTCGTCAGGGGCAACACATATCGGTTTTGATAGCAACCCAGCTAACATTGAACGTTCAGACAATGTCCTCTGAACGTTGTCATCAACGTCCTCTGAACGTTTGCAGAAAACGTTCACTGAACGTCCAAATGAAACTCCATAAAACGTTCAGAGAACGTCCCCTGAATGTTCAGAAACTGTCCCCCGAACGTTCAGAGAACGTCCCCTGAATGTTCAGAAACTGTCCCCTGAACGTTCAGACAACGTCCTCTGAACGTTGTCATCAACGTCCTCTGAACGTTTGCAGAAAACGTTCACTGAACGTCCAAATGAAACTCCATAAAACGTTCAGAGAACGTCCCCTGAATGTTCAGAAACTGTCCCCCGAACGTTCAGACAACGTCCCCTGAATGTTCAGAAACTGTCCCCTGAACGTTCAGAAACTGTCCCTTCAACGTTCAGACAACACAAACTTTTCAAGTTCCCAATCCACAGTTTTAAATTGAGATTTATTAGTGGAATCATGATGATATGTAGTTGTGCAAATAACTCTTGGCTATGAATTAATTCTACAGTACTAACATTAAAAATAACAGAGTCGAAAGTTATGATAAAAGAATCAGTTTATTACACATAAAGGCATCAGTATCATAATATAAAACAAATCCGTATATGAATAAAAAAATGCATAACTGGCATCAGTTGTAACAAAATAGGTACAAAAATAGGTACAAAAAGAATCTGTACATGGCATGCTATGCATATGAAAAATATAATGCATCTACTTCAAAACTGCGTTGAGGCAAACAAAGCTAGGAACCACATTTGACCATCCATTGTACAGCAGGAAACATGGTGGAAACCGTTGGTTTAAGGTTTACAAATCACTCCTTACATTTTTCCTTTATCCTCTTTAACATAAATTAAAGGATTAACAGAACAGCATAACACATAAAATGGAAAAGTCCACCTTTGGTACCTTTAAAAAACAAAAGCTTTAGAATTACATTGGAGGGAGCTTATCAACTGGTGGCAAAACAAAATGTACCAGTACAAATCTAAAAGTACACAGCTCACATAGCTTTGGTCTGTACTTAACATTAATTTGTTTTTGTTTTTTATTAACATGCCTTCATTTTTCTTTTGGATTTATAGCTGCAACACTGGCAGTAACACAAGAAATATGAAAGCTATATAAAATTACAGTCCCACCACAAATATGTTTAAAAAGTGTGCTGGTCATAATATTTTAAAGGGGACCACACATTCAAAATTCACTTTTTAATGTTTTTTTTACTCAACTTTGGGTATTTACTTCATAAAAAAACAGTCCAAAGGCCAAAAAAATGCACCCAGTGGTTTATTTACTCTAAGTAGATTTATTTTACTGTGATAAAAACGGCTCGTTTTTGAAATAAACTGGAAGTCAATCGCGCTTGTGACGTCACAGGCGCGAGGACAACCCACCCCAACATGAGTCCAGCCCCTCACCTAGCAACCCCTGGTTAGGCTCAACCCACTTCTGTATTAAACACATGACTGTTGTTTTTCATGATTTCATCTCATCTTTTGTTTATATGTTATTAATTTCATGTGTACAGCACTTTGTTGCAGCTGTGGTTTTTTAAATGGCTTTATAAATAAAGTATAATTGTTATTTTTATGTTTTAGTTCAATTTTTAGTGTATTTGCGATCGCTCCAAACGCGCAGCCGGCAAAAATTAAACGAGCAGACCCCCGACGTAGG
>JBBPBX010016404.1:0-11996 GCA_038048925.1 Garcialebias charrua
CTTGGCAAAATCCACCACCATCTGTCCTTCCTGGTTTCTTTCCTTGACACCAAACATACCCATCACTTCCTCATCCCCTCTGTTTCCTTCACCAACATGTCCATTCAGGTCTGCTCCAATCACCACTTTTTCCTCCCAGGGAATACTCTCTATCTTTTCATCCATATCTTTCCAAAGTGTATCTTTCTCCTCTCCATCACATCCAACCTGTGGAGCATAACCACTGACAATGTTTAGCATCAGACCTTCTACTTCTACCTTCAGGCACATCACCCTATCTGACACTCTCTTCACCTCTACTACATTCTTTGCCAACTCCTCCTTCAGGACCACCCCTACTCCATTTCTCTTTCTATCCACACCATGGTAAAACAGTTTGAACCCTGCTCCAATACTGCGAGCCTTGCTGCCCTTCCACTTGGTCTCTTGGACACATAAAACATCTACCTTTCTTCTCTGCATCATGTCAGCCAGCTCTCTACCTTTGCCTGTCATTGTCCCCACATTTAGAGTTGCAACCCTCAGTCCTACATTCTTCACTTTCCTCCTCTCCCACTGTCTCCTGACACGTTTCCCTCCTCATGGTTTTCAACTAACAGTAGCACAATTTTCGCCGGCACCCTATTTGTCAACAGCACCGGTGGCGATAGTTGTTAACCCAAGCCTTGACCGATCCGGTATGGTTTCACTTTAATGAACTCGCATTATGGTTTGGGCAAAAGTGTTTTACATCAGATGCCATTCCTGACACAACCCTCACCATTTACCCGGGCTTGGGACCTGCACAAGAGATACACTGGCTTGTGCTCCCTAGTAGCTGGTACATTCATTCAACCTTTATTTATACAGGCTAGCCTCGTTGAGTCACGGGGACTCATTTACAAGAGGGACCTGTCTCACTCACACCAAACAACCATCCACTCTCACACTCACACCTAGGGTCAATTTATGCCCCTTTTCCACCGGTCGGCTCGGGTCGGATGTTACGTCATATGTGCGTCGCAGAGACCCCCTTTCATCCTTTTCCACCGGATATTCCGTGCTGAGCCGCGCGAGATTTCCTGAGATTTTCGGGCTGGTTTCAGAGGTGTACTGAGGCGAGCTGACCCGCTCCGGAAGGAGGAAGGAGGAGACTCGAGCAGTTTTCACGGAAGCAAGGGACGCGATCACTGCAGGACTTTACATGATAAACACGGTAAAAACAATTATTATTTTTTAAATTTATAGCAAAGATGGGTCTTCAGCTGAACGTGTCCTTAATAAAATCACGTACTGCTCAAAACTGCAGGATTTCAAAAAATAGGTTCGCCACGAGCAACACGCGGCGCGCGGGCGGCTTTATGTCTTTAAATGTAGCTCAATGAACAGGTATAAAATATATTTCATAGCTGACTTTATAGTACGAGGGCTCCTGAGCTTAACCACGCTTTAATATTGTCACGTAGTGGTCAAATATGCTGCATTTAAAGTAGTTTCGCTTTGACTTTTTCCAAAACCTGTGCTTGCACAACGAAAATAAATTATAAAAATTCGAATTTTATTTCAAATAACTCCAACAGGATACATTTCGTATATGAACATGTTGTGATCACACTAGATTTTTTTGAAAAATATCAGCTATGTGGTTTTTGATAGAATTGATAATATGTGATACAAGGGAGAAAATTAATGGTGGTAGCTTGACACATTTATGTCTATAAAACATTGAATTTTATTTCAAATAACTCCAACAGGATACATTTCGTATATGAACATGTTGTGATCACACTAGATTTTTTTGAAAAATATCAGCTATGTGGTTTTTGATAGAATTGATAATATGTGAAACAAAGTAGAAAATAATGGACGTAGGTTGACACATTTATGTCTATAAAACATTGAATTTTATTTCAAATAACTCCAACAGGATACATTTCGTATATGAACATGTTGTGATCACACTAGATTTTTTTGAAAAATATCAGCTATGTGGTTTTTGATAGAATTGATAATATGTGGTACAAGGGAGAAAATTAATGGAGGTAGCTTGACACATTTATGTCTATAAAACATTGAATTTTATTTCAAATAACTCCAACAGGATACATTTCGTATATGAACATGTTGTGATCACACTAGATTTTTTTGAAAAATATCAGCTATGTGGTTTTTGATAGAATTGATAATATGTGGTACAAGGGAGAAAATTAATGGTGGTAGCTTGACACATTTATGTCTATAAAACATTGAATTTTATTTCAAATAACTCCAACAGGATACATTTCGTATATGAACATGTTGTGATCACACTAGATTTTTTTGAAAAATATCAGCTATGTGGTTTTTGATAGAATTGATAATATGTGGTACAAGGGAGAAAATTAATGGTGGTAGCTTGACACATTTATGTCTATAAAACATTGAATTTTATTTCAAATAACTCCAACAGGATACATTTAGTATATGAACATGTTGTGATCACACTGTGTTGTTTAAAAAAAAAAAAACAGTTTCTGGACGAGTAGGATTCTGGACCCCGCCCACAGAAGGGGTACAAAAAAGCTGTGGAAACAGAACATAGATGTGACCCGACCCGAACTGAGCCGACCTGAGCCGATCCAACCCGAGCCGAGCCGAGCGGTGGAAAAGAGGCAAAGAGTCACCAATCAGCCTAACAAGCATGTTATTTGGTCTGCGGGAGGAAACCGGAGTACCCGGAGGAAACCCACGCATGCACGGGGAGAACATGTAAACTCCACCCAGAAAGGCCCCGGACCGGGATTTGAACCGGCAACCTTCTCGCTGAGAGGCAGCAGCTCTACCAGTTGTGCCACCGTGCTGCCCATATTCCCATATGCCCATATTCTTCATGTATCAAGAGATTAAAAAAGGGAACATTTCTTAACAAAAATCCACCACTCATGAACATCAATCTTCAGTGTGCTTCATCCCATTGATGCAAACAACAGCTCATTCGAAGATGATCATAACTAAACAAATTTTAAGTGAATCAACGTGAAACTGAAACACTGGGAGGATTTTAGGCTCAAGGTGAAAGCTGGGCTCCAACAGTCAACATCAGTATTATAAGTCATTCCCTGCAGTACTGTATATTAGAGGGCTACATCAAATTATCAGATGCATTTTTTTCAAGAACTTTAACTTTTAAGTATTTAGTTTTAGTTTGAATTTCTTCTCGCATCATTTTATGAAATGTTTCAGGAGTCTCAGTACAACATAATAATCTCATGTTCCACAAATCTCTACAAACACAGCATCTAAATTGGTGAATTTCATCAGTCTTTTGTCCTGATATATTCCACCTGCCCACTAGGTGTCTCCATTTTCTCTCTGATCCGAGTCACATGACTCACCTGCACACCTGCACTCTATTATATCTCCATTATTCATCAGTCTGGATCGTGCACACACATACAGCTGCTTCCCACCCATGTCTGCTCACTCAACACCTGTTCTGCTTTGAAAAACAATCAGATTCACAGAAACGTGCATCAAGTCTAACCACAGCTGACAAGTCTGCATGAACAGCCTTTGCTGGAAATATCTACAAACCTGACACTTTAAATAAATAAATAAACAGTAAACAAAAAGCTGACGCTAAAGAAAAATGACTAAATGGAACAAAAGTAAAACATCTGTATGACAATGACATTTGTGGACTGCTGGAGAAAGGCAGCAGCTCCCCAAAGAGCCGAAAAGACAAAGCGGGTAAATAAAATAGATGGATGAGAGTATCTGGTGTGTTTGCAACAACTTGACTCAGTGCTTTTTTTGTGGGAAAATCTTGGAGACACAGTGATCTAGTTTTAGAAGCCTCATCTAACAGTGCGGCTTGTTTTGGATGATGGTACATCACAGACGGTCTGATTAACCTGTACAGGTATGCTCCATAAAACTGGTGGTCTTTGTGTAGCACTGTTTTAATTTGCTGTCAAAATAAATATAAACTGATGAAATGCAGATATGTAAAGCTTTATGGTCAGACAAAAAAAGGAAGGTGTGTGACCTACAGAAAGAACTGAGTAGATGATTAAGGAGGTGGTACAAAAAAACTGATGCATTCAACCTGCAAATAGGACTAAAAATTGCTGGAAAAAATGTTTTAATATTGAATCAAATAGCTTAATCTAAAATATTGCACATGTTGAACAACGTCCTCTTAGTTTTGGATAATTATAAATCACTGCTTGACTTTAGATCATTCAAGCAATAATTATTGTTTAATCTCTTTTTATTAGATCATCAATTGTATTAAGCATTAATTAATTCAAAACATCATTCTAAAAATCCATGGACCTTTGTTATTGTGTGAAAAGAAATTGTAATAGTGTTGAGGTTGATTCTATTTTTACGTTGATTAATTTTGTAATAAAATCTTTAAACAAAAATATTTTTGTTAATAATAATTGTCATAAATATACTGGTAAATAATTATATATAATCAAATAAATGTTATTGTCTGAGTTGTGGTCATAATTATAGATGTGAATAAATTACCCACTCAGTTAAATAGTCAATAAATTGACCTGATAGACCTTTTTTTTTAAATTAAACTTTTTAGAATGCTCTTCTTATTTTTTTTGTTCAGAAATTCAGGCAATATAACATCCAAAACTTTGCATTTAAAGTGGTTGTGGGTTCGAGGACAGGTTACATCAGGAAGAGCATCCAGCGTTAAACAAAATTGCATCAGATTGATGATGTTAGATCTCAACTATGTAGTACTTTGTGTGAAGTACCACAAGGTTCAGTGCTTGGGCCTAAGTTGTTAATTTTATATGTAAATGATTTAATTAAGGTGTCTGGGATTCTTAAGTGTGTTTTATTTGCAGATGATACTACTTTCTTATGCTTGGGTAGAGACTTGAATCTGACGTTTGAATTAATGAAGATGCATGGAGTTTGACAAAATTCAAACTTGGTTTAATTTAAACAAGTTATCACTGAACGTGGAAAAAACTAATTATATGATATTTAGTAAAAAAAAAGTCAACTATGGATTTTCTTTTCAAAATTGATGGTGTTGAGATAGAAAGAGTGAATGAAGTAAAGTTTTTGGGTGTAATTATCGATGAAAATTTGTCATGGAAAAAACATCTTAATTGTGTAAGAACTAAAATGTCTAAGTCCATGGCAGTACTATATAAAACGAGGGACTTCTGACAAGGCTTTGTGTTTGCTGTATAATGCAATTATTGTGCCAAATTTAATGTATTGTATTGGTGTCTGGGGTACAGCTTGTAAAACTGTAACCAAGTCTATTTTTATTTTACAATAAAGAGCTGTAAGAATTATCTCAAGAAAGCATTATTGTCATCCTTCAAGTATTTTATTTTATCAAATGAAATTACTCAAGTTTTATGATTTGGTGGACTACTTTATTCTATTACTAATGTACAGGGCTCAGAATCACAATTTACCATTGAACGTACAAGCGTATTTTGTAAAAAGGAGTTGTTGCAATAATTGAAAAGGAACAGATATTTTTGTTAAGCCAAAGTATAGAACAAGTTTGCAGGGTAGTTCTACTTTAATGAGGGGGATTGATTTATGGAATGTTTTGAATAATGATATTAAAAATGAGGAATTATTATATGTATTTAAGAAAAAGATCAAGAATATAATGCTGATGAGATATAGTTAAGTTAGTTAATATTAGGGAAATATAAAGAATAATTGTGACAAGTTTTGGGGTTTGTTGTATTATTTGTGATTATTGCTTGAATTGATTGTTTGAATTGATTTTGTTAAAGGGGACCACATATTCAAAATTCACTTTTTAATGTTTTTTTTTTACTCAACTTTGGGTATTTACTTCATAAAAAAAACAGTCCTAAGGCCAAAAAAATGCACCCAGTGGTTTATTTACTCTAAGTAGATTTATTTATCTTTGATAAATACACTTCGTTTCCCACTTCCTGCGGTTTGTGACGTCACAAACCGCAGCCAACCACCTCAAACCTGAGTCCAGCCCCTCACCTAGCAACCCCTGGTTAGGCTCAACCCACTTCTGTATTAAACACATGACTGTTGTTTTTCATGATTTCATCTCATCTTTTGTTTATATGTTCTTAATTTCATGTGTACAGCACTTTGTTGCAGCTGTGTTTTTTTAAATGGCTTTATAAATAAAGTATAATTGTTATTTTTATGTTTTAGTTCAATTTTTAGTGTATTTGCGATCGCTCCCAACGCGCAGCCGGCAAAAATTAAACGAGCGGACCCCCGGCGTAGGGACCGGCGGCAACGGGACACTGCTTCTGGCGCGATGGAGCGGAGCTTCAATTGTACAGCCTCGCTGCAGCCTCGCAGCAGCGAGGACCTTCTCCTTACGGATTAATTTACGGGAGACACTTGGTGAACTTTGTGTTGTCTTGACTGGAACAGCGATAACTCCCAAAATCTCCGCGTGCAACGAGCGGAGCTGGCGAACACCGGAAGAGGAACAAGCTAACATTAGCTTCGGATTCGGGTGGTCTCATGCTAAAAGGAGCAGCAAATTGCGGCGCGCTCAGACGGGTTTCGGTAAGTTATCTTAAGCTAGCACTAACAGTAAGTCAAATGAGTAATAAAAAAAGAGCTAATTTTAAAACAACAACACATTACAGATACTGGCTGTTACAGAGGGCGTAAACAGATCGTTGAAGGGCGTGGACTTCAGAACTTGTATCAGAAACCGGTCGTTCAAAACGAAAGTTAAAAATGGCAGAATTAAAAAGGGTATAATTGATTATCTAAGAATTATTTTGTGTATTAAAATGAATTAATATTGTCAAGATAGCACACAGACATAACATAAAAATTTTAAAGACCTATATGTGGTCTCCTTTAAGAAAGTGCAGAATTGATAAGATTTTATTCTTCTTCTGCCGCCTTTCATTTTATAGGTATTTTATATTGTTTTCTCTCTTGAAATTGTATTGTTTTTTAATGGAAATCAAATGAACAAACAAACAAACAAACAAACAAAATAATTCATGTGAGTTTGCTCGCTGTGATGAACCTGAAGAAGGAAGCAGCCAAATTAAACTTACTTACTTATGTAGGGGAACACCTCACCTCAGAAAACTGAAAGTTATGCAACATAACTCATGTTCCCTGAAGGAAGGGAACGAGGTGCAACATACTTGCTATGGGAATTGCTCCCCCGCGCGATTACCTGAAGGAATATACTCACGCCTTTACGGCTAGGGGCGTCACCGCCCTCTGGGTACTTAAGCGGCTTGCGCCCCTCCATCTTTCTCCAAAGTTGCACTTCACCGAGCTTTCAGCATTGAAAAGGGCCAGATATGTTGCACCTCGTTCCCTTCCTTCAGGGAACATGAGTTATGGTGCATAACTTTCAGTTCCCTTTCAGTCTGGTCTCTCGGTGCAACATACTTGCTATGGGAACGTAATCCATTCACGCCCTTGAAATGCTCAGTAAAATGCATGCTAGAGTGAACGTCTGCCCTTGACCAGCAGGCATCTCAAAGCTACTTTCTACTGTGTGTTAGAAAGGACAGCCTGAGTGACGTCACCCGCAGTAACATCCAAACTGTAATGCTTTGCAAAAGTGTTTAAGCTCCAATTGAGCTCCAATTTGCAGTAGCGCAGATGTTTACGACTGGTACACACTTGAATAAGGACCAGGAAGTGGCCAAGCCCCGAGTGGAGTGAGCATGCACTCCAGAGGGTACCTGTTGACCTTTGCTACTGTACTCCCTTTTAATGGCCTCAGTCACCCAATGTGAGAGGCGTTGTTTTGATAGGGCCCTCCCTGTAGCAGGTGCTGCAAAGCAGACGAACAGTTGGTTTGTTTTCCTCAATTCGGCTGTTCTCTGCATGTAAGTGCGTAAAGCCCTCATGGGGCAGAGAGCCTTCAGCCTTTCCTGTTCCTGAGTAAGGACAGGAGAAAGTGGGAAGGAGGAGAGATCAAAGTCTAGACTACTATGGTTCAAAGTCAAGACCTTGGGAGTGTATGCGGGATTAGGCCTTAGTGTGACCTTTGACCCGTCTGGGGCGAATCTGGTACACAATGGATGTACAGACAATGCATGGAGGTCACCCACGCATTTCGCCGAGCAAAGGGCCAGGAGTAGACCAGTTTTATAAGATAATAAATCTATCTTAACCTCGCTCAGTGGCTCGAATGGAGGGTCACAGAGAGCCCCTAGGACCAGGCCAAGATCCCAACTAGGGGTCAGGATCCTGCTGGGTGGTTTAGTCCGAAGCACACCTTTCATAAATCTTATTATGAATGGATGCACTCCAGGTGTCCTGTATCCCTAGCCTTCGTGACAGGCTGAAATAGCTGATAAGAAAACTTTAATCGTTGAATAAGAACAACCTTTTTCCTGTAAGTCCTGAAGGAAAGTCAGGAGCTGAGCCAAGTTGCATGCATAAGAAATAATATTTCTTTCTGAGCACCAGGCTTCAAAAATACGCCACTTTTGGACGTATAGAGATTGTGGTGATCCAGGACGGGCATTTTGTATGGTTATTACCACATTTTCCGGCAGGCCTGATGCCATCAACCTGTTCTTTTCAGCCAACAAGCTGAGACTTTTGGCAGTTCCTGGCCTAAGTGGCTGTACTACCCCTTCTGGTGACACAGAGGCTGCAGGACACTGACGGCTTGCAGGCCAGAGGGACCTGTTTTGCTGAAGATATGGTAAATGGTAAATGGAGCTTACTTATATAGCGCTTTCCAGCCCCTGTGAGGAGCCCCAAAGCGCTTTACAATACCAGCCATCCACCCATTCATTCAGACATTCATACACCGGTAGTGGTATGATATTTGTGTGTTGTTGTAGTTTTTTTTTTCTTTTTTCTGAGAGTCATTAAAACAGAGAGGAGCTGTTTCATGAACTTTATTCGTGCTTATGTGCAATGACGTACATGATTCTATGTCACTCATAGCAAAGAAAGCATGATTTGTGCATGCTGAAAATATACCAGCTTTTTGTACTATGTTACAAGCAAAGTCTGGACATGAAGGGATCATTCCCGTTACCACGTGGGCGGGTGATCGTGTAACGTGGAAACGTGGACCTGGTTCATCAGGCACGTTTTTGTCTGTTGTCCCGATTCGCCGAGGAGGCCCTGTGTTTGGTCGCCTGGCGGGGAACAAACCTGTTTTTGCTCCATGCGTGCTCAACACGAGGCTGGCCCGACGGGGGGTCACTGCCAGGGCTCTTCCTCATATGCTGGCCGCTTCTACGGTGGGGCACACGTTGCAGAGTGGTGTCGAGACTGCGCAGGTCTGCCTCCAGCAGACTCCCTTGGGGTGGCAAAGCTTCTCCGCGGGATGCCCACCCGGAGAGCTTCTGCCTGTCTGCATCTTTGGTCCAGCTTGGTCTGAATTTGCTCCAAAGCTTTACCAAACAATCCCGTCGGCTCTATCGAGTGGTGGAGAAAAGGCACCTTTTGTACGTCCGAGAGATCCGTTAAAGTCATCCAGAGGTGGCGGATCGTGATGACCACTTCTGCCATTCACCTGCCCTGTGCAACAGCAGCTAGGGGTTGAACGAGTACATAATTTTAAAACTTGCTAATTAATTTTAAAACTTGCCCCCTATGATCACAATACACGGTGGTCACAGAATATGGTGTAACACCGGTTCGCAACGCGCTCCAAACAGGAAGTTGATTCATTATCTGTTCTGAAACTGCGACGTGATGACCTCACTATGACTACTCGACTTGAAATCAAAAAACTCGATAGAGGTTTAAGTAATCGATCTGTTGATTACTCGAGTAGTCTATTGAAGCCCCAACAGCAGCTGTCCCCATTATACAGAGCACAAAGTCTGTTACTCTGCGGGCTTCATCCAGCAAGTCGTCGGCCGCCTGCTTGTTCGTTGTTATTTGGAGCTGTTGCAGTTTTTCGGCCAGGAAAGCCCGCACTAACGCGGACGCGTTCATGGCGCATGCCGTAAGTCCCTGAGCCCTGTAGCACTTCTCGAGTAGAGACGCCGAAGCCCGACAACCTTGCTGGGAAGAGTTGGTTTTGTTCCTGATGACTTAGGTGCCAGGTGAGACGCTAGTGTGTCCTCAAACTGAGGCACGTTAGCTATCCCCACCTCATCCATCCCATCTATGTTGAGGAACTGCGAGAGGGGAA
Organism: Garcialebias charrua; assembly: GCA_038048925.1. NCBI lineage: Eukaryota > Metazoa > Chordata > Actinopteri > Cyprinodontiformes > Rivulidae > Garcialebias > Garcialebias charrua. Next base: position 10,106 of record JBBPBX010016404.1, read on the forward strand.
GAAGCATAGGGGCTCTTTGTTGAGTCCAGGTGCGAGTTAGTTCCGTGAGAAAGTCCGAGAACACGGGCATCCTTTTCCTCCTCCAAGTTTGGAGTCCTGGGGCTGTGAGACTGTGAGTTATGTAAGCGAGCAGATCTCCTGACTCCAATCCGTTTTCTGGGGTGGTCCAGTTTACTGGTCCTTGGCTTTAATGGAGCATTTGTACCAGGTAAACCGACCGAGGGGCGGCCTGCTTGCTTAGAGTAAAAATAGTTTCCTGCCAGCCTCGTGACCTGTTGGCGAGGCGGAGGTTCGGCCATGGAATGTGCAACGTGTCCGTTGCTCTGTGGCACAAGTCGAACAGAGCAGGGATGGAAAAGTCAGTTTCTGGGAGCACAGGTACCGGGGTCTGGGAGAGATCTTCACCCTGATCCTCCAGTTCCACGTCTGCCTCCTCCATTGAAAATTTGCCCGAGGCTGAAATCGAGATCTCGTCCTCGTTCATCATGCCACGGGTGTTGAACTTGACTGTTAGGTCCACCATAGGAGCCAGCACGTCAGGGCTGTCACCCCATTCGACTCGTGTGCTGTCATGTAGAGCCATGTTCTCTAGCTCTGGCGTGGGAGTGAGGGGCTCCGTGGTGTCCACGTCCACTGGTGTCGCTGAAGCGCCCATGGCTTTGGCGACAAGGTCAACCCAATACAGCAGCACCGCATCCATCATGAGGCTGCAGTGTGGGCAAAAATTGGGCGTATCCAGTGCTGTTTTTGCATAAAGCATTCCCAGGCAGACTGCACAGGCCTCGTGGGTGTCCGTTGCTGTGAGGGAGAAACCGCATCCACTGGGACAGACACGCGAAGTTGGGCTCGCCATCCCGCTGGTTTTCCTTTGAAGTCTCGCCTTTCGCTTTCCTTTCTCCGGAGGCATATCCGAGATGAGGCGGGCGAGTCCTTCCAGAATCTTTTTTCTTTTTTTTTTTTTTTTCTTGAATTGTCTCCTCCATCGTGTCGCTTTCGCTGGCTAACTCGCTAGGAGTTAGCGAAATAGCTTTTTTCTTGTGGCGTAGTTAGCGCCGTCGAGCGAAGCAACCTGTAGAGAGAGGAGAAGAAAATACTTTGGGGTTAAGAGAAATGTGCCGGACTAACTTTCGCTAGTCCAGCAATACGCAGGAATAATTCTCTGTGCGCTCTGTGCAGGGAGCAAGCTCACCTCAAGTTGAGAGATGAAGCAACAGAGAAGTCCCGCAAAGAGGTAGTTCAGGTATAGCGAGGTGAAGGGCAAAAAAGAGAAAGATGGAAGGGTGCAAGCCGCTTAAGTACCCAGAGGGCGGGGCCTCTGGCGCGGCGGTGATGCCCCTAGCCGTAAAGGCGTGAGTATATTCCTTCAGGTAATCGTGCGGGGGCGCAATTCCCATAGCAAGTATGTTGCACCGAGAGACCAGACTGAAAGAGAACAGTTCACCTCATATATATATTTTTTTTAATTTTTAATTTTTGGTGTTAGAAATCATTCTAATAAACCAAACATGGAGTTGAGAGTGTGATCTTTCTCGTAAAGTTAATTTCTCTTTGCCAAGGAACTCAGTCAAAATGCCAATATGAAAAAGTCAGCACCCAAGTGAGTTAAGGAAGTATCAGACTCCTCTGTATTTTTTATATAAAGTTTATATTAACACTGATTACACATCAATGGTCTCATGTGTATCTTGTGGAAAAAATACAGGAATGCTCTTTGAACTGTCTGACCCTGAAGTAGCAGGTGTCTGCTGAACTCAGATCAGAGACATGAGCCAAAACTGTTCAGAAGAAGCTTCGTATGCACAGAAGTGACAAATATATTTTCCCCTTCACAACGTATATGTGTGTGTGTGTGTATATATATATATATACTGTATATATATATATATATATA
>JBBPBX010016404.1:14496-48194 GCA_038048925.1 Garcialebias charrua
CGCCCATGAGTAAACTATTACACAGCAATCTATAACAACTGCCTGGACAAGCAAAGACCTTGTATAACCTTTGACCTTAATTTGTGCCATGAACTTGAAGCTGGGGTGAAATAAAGATTGCAGTACAAAGCATGCTTCCTAGTGGTGGTACAAACGCGCAGACCAGGAGTTATGGTCCAGAGAAGCAAATAACTCATTTTAGCTTTGACCTTGATTTGTGACCTTGAGCCTAGAGCTGGGCTTATAGAAATGTGTGTAATACTCTATCTAGTGATGATGCATATGTTTTTAGGATGTTTCATAAAATTATGTTGAGCGGATCAAAAGTTATGGGGGGTGGGCATTTACATACAGACAAATGTACATACTGACTGACAGACAGAGACTATGCCATATTATATCCACGTTTCGACAAATGTAAAAAAGAAATTGTTGCCAGATAGACAGCTTGTCACATGACATGTATGGTTATGTTGATGATTATGCTGATGTGCATCTGTTTATGTAAAGACATACGATAGTCCTTCGATACTTCGCAGTTCGACTTTCGCAAACTCACTCTTTCGCAGGTTTTCAATCTAAAATTGCACACGACACACGATTGGCGATGGGAAAAGACAGACCTCCCCCCACCCCCCACCCCCTTTCTCTTTCTTAGGCTATCTGTCACAGAAGAGCAGAGACCGAAAACAGGTGGGAGTGCAACCAGTTATGTGTCTCTGCTTTGCTGTGACAGACAGCCTCAGAAAGAGAAAGGAGGGGGCGGGGTCTGTCTTTTCCCATCGCTATTGCTCAGTCTGTCGGAGCTTCCGTGGGGCAGCTACCTGAGTAATTGGCATGGATTATTTATTTTAAAAATCAAGCACGACCCGAACCGAGCCTTTGGTCCAGCCGCTCACTGAGCGGGCCAGGCCACCAAGAAATTTCCCGGTGCTCCCGATGGCCAGCCCGCTCCTGATCGCCAGTCCATCCCCGGGCGCTGATTGGCTCAGTAATCGTAGTATCAGTCCATCTCTTTTGCTGTGCTCTTTTAGAGCATTTAGAGAGTTTAGAACATTGTTAAGAACATTGCAAGAGTGAGGGAAGGGTTTATCAATACTTAAATATATATATATATAAATACTAAAATGAATATAACGTCCCTACTTTGTGGATTTTCTCTATTGCGGGGGTGTCTGGAACGTAACCCCCCACAATAAGGGAGGGAATGTTGTACAGTATTAGCAATAACTGATTGCATGTAGGTTTCTTCAAGGGGGTCCCTTTTGAAAGAGGAACATGTTGCTTTGAAAATAAAGCTAAAGCGGAAGAGTTGTATTTTAAAAAGTGTTTGCCCTATTTCAAAAGATTTCAACAAATCAAACAATATTTCTAATGCGTCACGTCAGAAGGAAAAACAACTAAATTAAAGGTAAGGGTTACATAAATTAAAAAACAGATCATTTTTGCTGGAGCTGTAAGTGTTGTAACAACCTGGAACAGAAATGACCCTTCACGACTTGTTTCTGATTTTACTGCATGGGTTCAAGTCTTTTCAAACCTTTGGTCTCCGCTGGTTCCGCCCTGGTTGTTGTCAGGAGAGAAGGACCCAGGGATACTACAGGCCTCATCTGAGTCATCCATTGAAGACTTGTCGTACTCACTGCTGAAGTCCATGGGTACTTCATGGTCTGCCGAGGGACTCAACATTCCTGAGGCAAAACACGCAATAAATAGGAATGGTGCTGAGTTTGACCTCATTTAAAGTGATTATGCTTCAGATACAGTACAAATGTTTCCCTACTTCTGTAATATTTACTACTGTTTCAGTAGTTTTTAACAGCAAAATGCTGATAAACTGATCAGCTTGACAAGACTCAGTACAGAATACTGATAATACTTACCGCAGTTACTTCTGTTGTCTGAGAAGATAAAAAGATTAGTACTAGTGAGATTTAGTTTGATTAGACAATGACACATTACACAAAAGTTTATTAGTTCTGACAGAATCATGCACATCAAAGATTGTATAAAATCCATGCAGACTGAACAGAATGTAAATGTAGTTAAATAAAACTGAAAGAGCCATATCTTCCCTCACCTTCAATGGTCTCCCCAAGGCAGTCATTGGGAACTTTGTACGCGCAGCGTTTATGACAGTTGAACTTACAATCTGGGAGAAATGCAACAATTAATTTACTGTGCATGTAACATAAACATATTATTTAATACTCTGCGATGTAAAGAGTGTTCAGAAATAACTCTGGTCTTTGTTTGGGCTCACCTTTGCACTGCAGACCCTGCCTGAACAGCCCTCTGAGAAGCCTCTTGCAGTACTGGCACACCGTCGGCCGGGTGTACGAGTGAACAGCAAACGTGTGGGGAACCTTCACCTTGGTCATCAGCATCTTGTCCAAATGGACAGGTCGGCCTGTGTAGAACCGCCGCACGTCGCTGGCAGTTCGCGGCTAAAATCAATGAGACGAACAAAGATAATTAGAGAAACAACAAATAGGATTTTTATGCCCATTTTTGCCATTTCAAGAGAAAAAAAAACTATCATGCTAGTGGTCACAAGACGATAACAAGAGTATCGTATACAGCAAATTGCACGCCCGTCAGCAAGCAACTCACCAATCCATAGCAATGGCCCGGACAAGCAAAAAACTTGCATTACCTTTGATTTGTGACCTTTACTCTAGAGCTGGGGTGATGAAAATGATGGTACAAATAAGTATCAAGTTTTGTTATACAGTATTATTATCTTGAGCAGTTGAGAAGTTCGAAACAGGACATGAGAAAGATTACAAACATACGGACGGACAGAGACTATTCCATAAGTTCGGTTTTCGAAGGACGTATAAAAGTTGTTGATCAGAAAGGGTAAATCAGAAGTAAACATTTCATTAAACTACCAACAGGGTCAACTTTACATCGTCCATGAACGTTATGTCGTGTATGCTGTGGAGTTGTTTGGTCTTTGTGTCTTTTAAACTGTTCTTACTGAACTATTAGACGTACAGTGGTAGTCTTTAGAAGCACTAAACACGTCAAGAACACGCTTCAATGTTGGGTTATGTCAAGGTGGGTCACACTTTGTTTTTAATTTCAGTCTCCAATATGTCAAATTCACATCATTCAACCAAATACATAAGGCACACGTAAAACATGTAGGTGTTGCAAATGTTCATATTTCATCCTCTCCTGAGGGAATTGTGTTCCTTTTCAGCTGCTGAGCACTTTCTTTTTAGGTATTGCTTAAAGTTTCATTCTGTTTTTTGTAGCTAACATCAAACTTTAGGAGTTTTTATCATCAGCCGAAGCTTGAAAGAAAGAACAGTCCTTAAGCACCATGACTGAATTGTAGATTAAAGCTGCTCCACAACTACTCTTGATGTAAAGCCACTTTTAATTTGAGATTCTTTCATTCTATTCAAAACTGGAGCAAATTACCAAGAGATAAGCATCTGCAACAAGCGCAGCTTCTGCCTAGATGGCAGCGGTGGGATGTAACTAAGAACAAGTACTTTGTTACTGTACTTAAGAACATTTTTCATGTATCTGTACTTTACTTAAGTATAATTAAATGTGGGTATTTTTACTTTTACTGCACTACATTTTACATGTACTATCTACTCCACTACATTTCTATAATGTGTTGAGTTACAAGTTACATTCACGTTGCAGCTTTTTAATTTGTCGTTAGTTTGAAAGTAACTGATGTCGAGAGAGGAGTTGGTCCATTGAATCACTGCAAGGTGGACAGGTAACATTAGACCTGCCTTCAAGAAGAGCTGGACCAATGATGGATATTCTATATAAACGTCATTGAGCTGGGAGCACCCACAGCTCAACTAACACACCCAAAATGGATTCCACCGAGGAGAGACAGCCAGAAGATACACAACACCCATGACCTTATCGAAAGACTATTGAAAGACTATTGAAATACTGTTCAGTACAGCAGGACAGATTTTATCTCCCTAAAGAGCCAGACTGGACTAAAAAAAACTTTGAAAATCAACTTCTTCTGAACTTGAACAAAAAATTCTTGCTGCAATATTAAAATGTGTCAGTTCATGATGTTAGAACAGGAGACAAGAGATGTCTCCAAATGTCTCGACACTTGAGTCCAAGTTTTGAAAATGGTGTCAGGAAGTTAAAATATTGTTCACTATTGATCCATTACAAGGTTGACTAGACAATATCTTAACTAGCACGTCCAATTCTGATGCACGTCCAAGTGTGAACTGTGTCACAGAGTAAACACAATAAAAACATGCACTATCTGCAGCATTGTTCTTTAAAATAGCTCAACACTATTAATGTATTACAGAGAATATGCATACAGTAGGCACACTTAATGATATTGTAGACCATTGCATTAGGTAAGACATTCAGCAAGTACTTTTACTTTAATACTTTAAGTATTTTTAAAAGTAAGTACTTATTTACTTTTACTTAAGTAAAAATATTAATATGGTACTTCTACTTTTACTAGAGTACATTTTTGTCTGTTTATTTGTACTTTTACTTAAGTACAGTGTTTGAGTACTTTCTCCACCACTGCTAGATGGCCCTAAACGTCTCGAGAGTTCGGATGAATCCGTGACCGAACACCACCTCTATGTGGAATGCAGTCCTGCAGGCTGTTTCAAAGGTTGTGTCTGAAAACCTACCTGCATGTCTTTAAAATGAAAACCATTTAAAGTATGAAAGCCTGAGCGAGCACCCGTGTCCTCGTTCTCAGACTACTCTGTGCCACCAACGTGTGTCCAAACTGTGTCCTGACAGAAGGATGACACACGTCCAGTCCAGTGCCGTCTTATAACCAGAGTTTAACCAGAGCTCAAGACGCATTAAACAGGATGTTTAATTAAATTACCGTATTTTGCAGAATATAGGTCGCATCGGAATATAGGTCGCATTAGAATATAGGTCGCATTGTCCAATTATTGCCAAAAAATAGGAAAAATACTTATATAGGTCGCACCTGAATATAGGTCGCACCTACGTCAAAATGTGGACCGTGTTTAGCTCTGCTGCAAATGTCTCTTCCACAGGAGCGCACAGCAAGGCTTTTAAGAAGATTAACACTTAAAAACAATTATTTGTTTGATAAAAATTATAGCAAATATGTGTCTGAGCTGAACTTTTCTTTAATAAATGAATAATTTTAGCAGGATAAACACCTAAAAATATATATTTGTTAGCTGACATTATTGTAAGAGTGTGTCTCAGTTTAATTTTTGTTAATAAATGATTACAAATCAGCTTATTTTATAAAAAGCCATAAATAGGTTGCACCTGAATATAGGTCGCAGGGCATGCAAAAATGATAAAAAGCTGTGACCTATATTCCGGAAAATACGGTAAAACAAAACAAGTAACTTAACATGGCAAACTAACAGTGGTACCATTTGTGTGTGAGAGCGAATAAGACTGGCTTCCTCATTGCAGGTGGAGGTTGAGCCCACGCTGTGGACCGACTCGGTGGTGGAGAGGCGCAGGGACTGGCTGCTGCTCAGGGAGGTGGTGGACAGGCGTCTTTTGCGAGCTCCGCTGCAGTTGTTCGGGATGCTGAACGCGCAGCGCTTGTGATAGTTAAGGCCACATCCTGCAGGGGGCGGCACGGATCAAAGATTCAGAGAGGCGAGCATCAACCCAGCACCAGAGTGATGAGAGTGAGTTCACTCCACACAGCTGATCTCAGATGTGTCACTTCTAATTCACACCGTATCACTTTATTTTTTATTTTTTTTAAATCACATATGTTTATTGATATTTTTGCAAATAGAACAAAGTTATTTACAATTTCAAGGGTATAAAAGTATTGAAGATAAACAAACTATTCACACCTTTGACTCTAACATGCCCTTTTCAAGGAACACTGAACACATACAGAACACCTCCAATAGTGAAACACGGTAAGGCGAAAGTAATAATAAATATACACTACAATACAATAAATACAATAAAATAAACACTTTATTCTGTTTTATTTGATTCATCGCCCTCACCGTCACACTTCAGCCCTTGTCGGACCAGTCCAAACAGCATCTCTCCACAGTGGTCACAGAAGGCCGGGGCTCGGTACGAGTGCACGTTGAGTGCGTGGGGTCGAATCTGAAAGTCTTCAAAGGTGGCTGCCGCTGACAAAGATAAGAGGGGCACAGAGGGGTGACTGTGGGTGTTAGGACAGGGTTACCATTGTGTAGCCGGACAAAATGTAAAAGTAAAACTGGAGACATCAAAGAGGAAACAAAGCTTATAAAAGAAAGAGAAAAGATTAGCACTGGGTAACATTAAATCTGTAATAAAATAAATAAATGATTCAATGTAGGAGTGAAAGAAAAGAGGAAGTCATTTTTCTGCTATTATAACATCAGCAACATTAAATAAGTAAAGAATAGGCTTGAGAAAAAAGAAGAATATAAAATCTTACCAGAGAGCACCACCTCCACCAGGTCTCCCTCCAGGATGTCACCTGGAGATTTAACCAGTTGCAGAATGTTGTTGGTGCCCGGGTCGTGCTTGAAGAGCAGAATCTTGTCATAAATGCCATAAAAGCCACACTCAGGGAACTAGAACCAAAAAAATGAAAAAACAAAAATGCTATTAATTTGTGTCATTTTTTAAACTGCCCCTTTTAAGTTTATAGAATCAGCTGCCTCTATGGATTTATGCATTAAAGATGATCAATAAAATGAAATCTAGTGAGATTATTTATCTGTATCACAAGGTTAGAATGATATTAAAGGTGTCACAATTTTTCTTACAAAACTGAAAATTGAACAGTAAATCAATTCAAACCATGAGTGATGTGGTTGAGTTTAGGCTTAAAATGTTCAACTGCATTTCCAGTAAATTTGCTAAATAAGAAACAAGGCAAAACGAATGAGGTACTTTTTTTTTTTCATTCAACCTTTATTTATACAGGCTAGCCTCGTTGAGCCACGGGGACTCATTTACAAGAGGGACCTGTCTCACTCACACCCAGGGTCAATTTTTAGAGTTACCAATCAGCCTAACCTGCTTGTTTTTGGACTGTGGGAGGAAACCGGAGCACCTGGAGAAAACCCACGCATGCACGGAGAGAACATGCAAACTCCACCCAGAAAGGCCCCCGGGCCGGGATTTGAACCGGGGACCTGCTCGCTGAGAGGCAGCAGCTCTACCAGTTGTGCCACCGTGCTGCCAAGTACATATCGTGTGTTTTTAATTCAGTAACAAATAATGGTTAAAATAAATGTTTTAAGCATTTGTTGTTGATTAATCTTTTCTTCTTCCGGCACTCGGCAAGGCAGGTCGCATATCTTTCTGCTCTTCCCTCCCTAAGTTTTTCCTACTCCCTGCTTGCTTTTCGTCTCGTCTGTGACCCTTCAGCGCTCACTCGAACCAATATGGAATTAATAAATTGGGCTGTTTCTTCAATGGATAAGATTTTTTCCACGAAGCGGACCGTGCCAGGAGAAGCTGTCTGTCCCTCCGACACACACGCGGCTGGATACGTGATGGACTCGTGGGGTCAGTGGCAGCCCATGTGTCTGACCGTCTTAAGTGTCGAAGACGTGGAGGATTTGTGGATTATTGGATTATTGGTAGCAACTGCTCTGTTTTTTGGCGTAAGCGGAGTTGTTTGTTACTGGAAGCTGAGGGAGGCTTCGGCAGCTATCAGCGCGCTGTCGGCACTACCTGATCAGCAAAATTCTCTGAACCGGGCCGTGAGCTCCTCATCCCAGCTGTTGTATGAGCTCAATCGCTCGCTTGGAGCAGTGGTGGACCACCGCGCACCTGCTGTCCGTTTTGGGACTTGTTTACAGCCACCCCGGATCAATCAAGGGACAGATGGAAGTTCATGAAGCGGAGCGGAGCAGAACCACATATTTGGATTTCTTTCGGCCATGAAACAGCACCACAGACTTGAAGGCGGCAGTGGAAAAGAACACTGTGGTCTATTGGATAACAAACAAGAACATTATCTGGCTTCTGCACATGTCCTTGAAAAGTAGGCTGTGGGAAGCCATTCTCCTGGAGTGTGAAGCTGAAGAGTCCCCCCCCCTCCCACTCCCCAGAGATTTCTGTGAAGCCTCAGATAACACCCAGCTGCACATCTGCTGAACTCTGTGTTTGTCTGAAATTACTCACAGACTCTCCTTGCCTGCCGTCTCTCCATTTGTTATTGTAACTAAATGTGCTCTGATATGGTTTTTACTGGATCACGCGGTGTCTTGAAGACAAAATGTGATTCATCTTTTTTTAATATCAATGCTGTGAATCCCCGTGTCTCTGCCTGTTTTCCTGCTTTTGACCTTCATCTGGGGACAGATTGGGCCTGGCCGCGCTAAGAGCATATCATGTGTTGATAAACATATCATGTGTTGATAAACATGTCATGTGCTTTGTTGAGCTGCAGCTTTTTGCACTCATTCTATCTCCTGGATGCTGCAACTACATGTTTACGTTGTATTGGTGAAAATTGATGCAATGTTAATAAACCTTCTTGATTCTTGATTGATTCTTCTTGATTCTTGAAATGTTCAGTGTTGCTTTGAGACAGAAAAACAGCAGAATATAAAACTTAATATGAATTTTGAGCCAAATCAGTCTCCTGTTACAACTGAAAAGAAGCCATCTGAATAAAGCAAACACACAAAAACACACAAGTTAACCTTGTCACTGACTACAGTTGTTTTCTTAAAATAAAATAAAAATTAAAAAAGTTAAAAAGATGTATACGGTAATTTTTTTGTAAACGTCAAAAAGATAAACAGGTTTGACTAGAAGCCAAAAATCCAACAAAAATGTTTGAATGCAATGAAAGTAAGAATAAAAAAATAATGAAATAATGTAATAAAAAGATGACGGCAATGGAATAGATATTAATGTTATAATAAATACAAATAAATATCGTTCGGAACATGACTTGAGGTGAAACAGCTTTTTTCATTTTTTTTCTTTTTTTAACTCCATTCCCCAATTTTGCTTCTGTAATTAAACTGAAGTTTAATGGTGACGGGCTCATAATACAGAAGAAAATGCTAAAATAATCCATTGTTGCTGCGGTTAAAAATACATAATACACAAAGCAAAGGTAGACAAGCCTACAGTGGATGAAATGGCATCAATCTTTGGTCAAGTGCACATAAAAACAAATGAAAATTATTTTTTCCCACCAAAAATACAATTTACAGGTGGATGAAAGGTGCAAACAACAGAAACTGTTTGTTTTGCAAAATACCAAAACACCTATGTTAGTGCGTACAAGACCAACAAGCAGCCTCACAATTCTGTCATTCTTCAAGCATGAGTCAGCATTCTCCCCGCACAACTGCAGCAAAACAAGCACACACACACACACACACACACTCATACACACATTATTAGGTCACATTTCCACCATTCAAGCAACTCAAGCAACGTGAAGAGCAAGACAAAGGAGCAACCTGATCCTATCTTCCCATCAAGTACATGCAAGCGTGTCTGCAAACAGGTTTTCCACGGATATGAGAGGAGTCAGCAGAGCGAGGCAGGATGTCAGAGGGAAGCCCTGTTCTCCTGAATACTTGATGCTGGTGCAGTTCAGTGGTCACAGCACACAGGAACAGGTGAAAACACACAGGGGAACACTTATGATCATTTTATTATTTACTGTTTTTAGTGTCAAAACACAAAGCGGTTGCTTTTCCTATTTTAGAGTTAAGAGCTGCCATCTGGCCAGGCTTTAACAACGTACAGGAAGAGGGGCTGTAGTCCTTGGAGTTACACACACAGTACACCTCCACACTTACCAACAGACACGCCCTTCTTACAAACACCAACACACCCCGTCTCCCCCCATTTCCCTCCTGTTTTTGCTCCTCTGCACTCAGTCTCAGTTTCCCAACAGGCTCTCCACATCAGAAAATCCAGGCCTGGCTTGTACCGCTGCCAAGCTACACCGCGAGGCCACCACGCCCCATCGGTTGGCCACAACAAGACACAAAAAGCACAAAAAGGACAACTTTCTTTTTTCGTTTATTTTTTATTTTTATCAAAGCATGCAGAAAATGTCTCGTCTTTAAACAGTTGAGTGAATGTAATCGGTAAAATGCATCCAAAATGACACCTTTTTGCTTGATGAAGAGTAATAAACTTAGTTTAAATAGGAAAGTGTTTAAATGTTGCAAATGGAATATTCCATAGCATAATCTAAAGAACGACGCACTCGTTGTTTTGAGTTTTCCATAGCGTTGCTGCATTTACTGAAAGCCTAAATAAATCCCAAACTATCAAATTATGATTTTGATTTCTGAAAAAACACACACGCGCACGTTGCAGTTTTCATTTGTCGCGTCGGTTTTGTTTTATCTGCTGAAGCTCGTTCTTTTGGAGCTGCTTTCAGAAAAAGTTATGGGACTTTTTAAATGCCAGTTTCTATATTTATAACCATGAAAGGCGGGCATTAATGTAAATACCTCTGGGTGTGTGGCAGCCACCGCTGAAACTTAGCAAACACAAAGATGGCTTCAATTCAGTCCATCTTACAGAATATGAGTTTAAATGTGCTGTGGTCGTAGCCGAGAGGTCTCCCCAACAGATACTCCAGAGGCTAACAGATCGTTGAGTATAGATTGCATGTATTGTTTTTTTCCTAAATTTGTCCAAAGTGATCATAACTATCACAATTTAACATAAAAACATGATATTTGTTAGAAACTTTGGCATAGTGGGCAGCAAATGCACCCGTTTGTGCAACTAAATACACACACTATGCTTTCATACATATAATGATATGTTTATAATGATGTTTTTCTATTACATTAGGGCTTAGTGTATTACTAGTTGATGTTTTTCTTAGTTAATCCTAGATGTTATTACTGTTTTTCTCTTGCATTTGTTGTTGGATGTAACTGGGACCCTGTGTACATAATCTCGTTTTCATCACATGTACCACATGCGGTGCAAATGACAATAAAGACTCTCTGACTCTGACTCTGAACAAGACAGACGTTAAGGTTGTACTGCTGTTGAGCAATGGGTTAATTTGTATGTACCAGACCTAATGGTTTCAGGTGTTCAGCTAAAATGAGTTTTTTCTTTTACTTAATGTGACGTTCAAAAGATGTGAACAACTTCTCAGGGTACAGCGGAAAGAACCTGAAACAACTTGTAGATGGTTTTATTTTAATCAAATTATACAAGGAACAGCAAGAATAACAAAACCCTCTAAAACAGCCATATTTACAAGACTCCAATAAGATCCCTAAAACCTTTCTTCTCCTGTCAAGGCTTTCTGATCATAACTTTATTTTATGTGCAAGAACATTAATCAGAAAACATTCAACTAATTTACCTAAAATTTGCTATTTTAATGTAATCCCTAAATGTAACCAACTGACTCAGAAGGATGCCCTACAACACTATGACTAGTCCAAGACATTGAAAAGCAATGAAACAGAGGACAGCAGTAATATTTTTTATTAAACAAAATCTGGAAGCTCTAAATCTTTTTACCCAAAAAATAGGGATGGTCATCAAACCAAACCAGAAAATTACCGGCCAGGTAGTTTACCTGTAGTTTCAAAGATTGCTGATACATGAGCACCTAATTACGGTAACCATCTTAATATTTGTGCTACACCCAATGCCGTTTGATTTTCACAAATATCATTCAACTGAAAAAGACACATATATTTCTTTTTTTTTTTTTCTTTTTTTGAGAATATCAAAAACTTATGGGACAATCAGGGTTGTATTGGAGCTGTATTTTTAGATCTAAATCATGTATTTGGCAAATAATATTGATGCACTCTCATCAAAGCTCTCTTATTTAAAAATTTTCAAACTAGGCCCTCTGCTGGATGAAATCATATGTTTCTAATAGAATACAGGCTGTAGAGATTGGTGATTCAATCCCACCACATTTTTACTGCTCAGGTGGGGGTCCCACAAGGCTCTGTATTAGGACATATTATGTTTTGTATTTATGTATAATGACTTACCAAATGCATGGTCAAGTGTTAAAGTTCAGCTATATGTAGACAATACTGTATTACATACAGTACATGCTAAGACAGCACAAGAAGCTGCTGATGTTCAATCTGTTGTTATGGAACCTTTATCTCATCGGCTTCACTTAAAAAAAATACGGTATGTAATTTCCTCGCCAGCAAGCAGAGGGCTCAAGAACAAGTGTGCATGTGAATGGAAAGAGACTTGATGTGGTGGATCAATTCAAGAATCTTGGTGTTTTGTTTGACTCAAATTTTACTTTTATGCAGCATATTAAGAAGACTAGAAATGTAATAAAATTTTATTTGGCAAATCGTCATCATGTTAGACCTTTTTTTACTCCTCATGACCAGTTAGTGCTTCAAGTATGTGTTGAGGATAACTCTCAGCTACTACCACACTGAATTTTAGCTTAATATTTTTAAAACTGACAAACTTATAGCCATCTTAGTGTTGGCTAAGATCAGGCACCATCTTTAATTAGCCCAACAAAGTGAAGTCATGTCATCTGGACAGTTAATTATTTTTGTTGAGACGTTTCGTCCTTCACCCAAAAGACTTCATCAGTCCAAGGAGCCACAAGAAATTCACTCCCACAAGCAGCACCTTTACATTGTGGGCTAAACAGTTTGATAGTGATAAGATGGTTTCTGGGGCCCGCCCTCTCCCCCATCGACTCCTCTGAGGCAGCCATAGCCAAAGTGGCTCAAAACATCAAAGTGCATGCTCAATAACCCAGGTAGAACATCCAACAAATTTCAGTCAGGTCCTCTGGACGGTTTCTTTTTGTGTGTGTGTGTGTTGAGACGTTTCGTCCTTCATCCAAAGGACTTCATCAGTCCGTCACAATGTCTCAGAAAAAAAAAGAAACCCTCAAGATGACCGGACTTAACATCATTGGAATTTTTTTTTACCTGGATTATTGAGCATAAACTTGACATCTTTAATTAGATTTAATTCAAAAGTTAATCAGATGTAAAATAAATCAAATAAAAAAATTGAATAACCAATCAAAAACACATTCAGTGGTTCATATGGGTATTTTGCTAACAGTCAAATAAACCAGACAGGAAATTAATGACAGTAAGTGCTGAATAACAGCGTTCATTGGTAAGAACTGTAAAAAAAAAAAAAAAAAAAGACCTGGAAATTATGCAGAAAAAACAGAGACACCAAGTCTGAACAGAACATTTTCTGTAGATTTTTTGCACAAATTAAGTTTTTCTTTCTTTTCCTTTTAAATTTTGGTGAAAGGATCCTTTAATCCAAACAGACGCCTACATAATCGGTTCTAGCCTTACGACAGTTAGGCCATATAGACACCAATAGTCTCCAGAAGTCTCCAACAACAGACTTTAAAGCCGACAAACTCCCCGACGGCAGTGAATCATGTAATAACTACATCCATCAGCGCATGGGATTTACCACAATGAAAAGCTGCTGCTGCCACTTTGTAATTACAAAACACCCACAAAGCCCAGATCAGAGGAGACTTCCAGCTCGACCCAAAATACAACACCCATCATTTTCTGCAGACGCTGTTCGACACCGGCCCGACTACAATGAACTCCTCACAGTTACGGTCACTGCTGGTTTCTTTCTCAAGAAACAAATTGTATTATTCTCTCAAAAACACACACATGCACACCAACCACAAAAAATGGCTGCCAAGTCTGTGCAAACCACAAGCCTCAACTAATCCACAAAGTTGTATAGAGTCCAAATTCTCCAAACTGCTGTTCATACATATACCGTACAGAAGACCCTCAATACTTCACAGTTCGACTTTCGCGGACTCACTTTTTCGTGGGTTTTCAACGTAAGATTGTACACAACACATGATTGTCAACTTTAATATTACTCACAAGATTGGGACGGTATGGGATTAAAACGTTAACAGGAGCAATGGGAGTGAGAGCCAGCCAATAGGACAAAAAACAACAACAAAAAATACTTCGAACAGGTGCTACCATTTTGTAGTTTTCTTTCAGTAAGCCTACACTGTAACGCAAGTCAAAAGAGTTAGACCAAATATTGGACTGGTCTTACTGGCCTCATACATAAACCATGCCACCATCATGCCCACCCAACACTGGCAGAGGTGTAACTGTCTTGGTGGTGTACCGGTACTCTTGTCTTGGTGGTGTGACGTCTTGCCACAAAAAAGGTTGCACCGCTCTCTGTGCATGAATCCAGAAGCTAACAGTGCTTCCGAACGTTGCTTTCTGACGAAATTCAAAGAACAGCAATGGAGGGAGCAAACACTAGTGGAGAAACCGATGTGGTAAAAATTGTTCTGCAACACAACGTCAGAAGTAACAATCTTTCTATTAAAACTGACAGAACTGGCAGGAAAGTCGCAAATAATCCTGAAGCTGAACTCGTCCTTCAAATTGTAGTAGTATCTTCACTGGTGTGTACCCATAAAAAATTTTGCAGTACGTTTGTTGTTAAAAATATGTAGGTTTATGAGTTTAGAAAATTGGAAGAATGTGGGAAGGATTAAAAAGCCTTAAAAAATATATAACTACTAAAATAACTACAGTATAATGTCCATACTTGGTGGATTTTCACCTATAGTGGTGGTGTGTGGAACATAACCCTCGCGACAAGTGAGGGACTTATGCATACAGTATTTTCTGGACTATAGGTCGCACCTTTATATAAGTCGCTTAGTCCAGTTATTGTCAATAAATTGGAAAAATCCATAAACAGGTCGCACCTTTATATAAGTCGCATCGATTATGCACCACCACGCGTCAGCGCGTCATTTGCCCTGCTGAAAATGACGACCACAGAAGCAAGCACGGAAGGACTTTTCACAAGATTAACACGGTAAAAAACAATTATTTGTCTGCTGAAAATTTTAGCAAACATGTGTCTTAGCTTAACCGTTCCTTAATAAATTCAAATCTGCTGGATTTAAATTGTTTCGCTTTGAAAAAGTACAAGGAAAAACAACGAAGCTAACCGCGACACATTTACGTCTATAAAACATCGAATTTTATCTCAAACATCTCATAAAGCTAATCAATTGTAAATATCCATCTAGTGATTACGTTCTGTAAGTTTGATCAAAATCTGTGCTGTGGTCCTTGACCTACAGTATTTTGCTAACAAACACTGAGCTAACAGCAAAGTAGCTAGTTCATTTCTCCAGAGCAGGAGGCCGGGCTGCGACAGAGTGATGCCTCCTACCCACTGCACAACTCGAAACGCGCCTGCCGTCCCCTTTTTGCCGCTGGTCACGGTCCCACTGAACCACTGAACACCGTCTGATGACGTACACTAGGGGGTAGCAGAGGGAGGGGTCTCTGGCTTGTTTTCCGGGTTCAGTTGTTGTTTTAACTGCACCTCCGACGGTCTTCGATGAGATTAAAACTTTTTTTTATGTTTGGGGTGATCTACACTGGAGAGGACAGCAGCCTGTCAGCAGCAACTGTAAAAATGCCACGTTTCTTACCGGAGTTTGGTTCCAATTCCTGGAGGCTCGATCCGGTGAGTTTAAAAAGTCCGAAAAAAGTCCCGTTGTGGTTGTGTAATCAGATAGCGAGGCTCTCCCGACTGTTTGCCGGATGCGTCGAGCCGCCAGAGATCAACATTTGGGACGTCTGCGGCTCGACGGCGACGCGCGCGTGCGTGTGCAGGCTGCCGTCGCGCCGCTTCGATCACTCGAATCTCGCCGCTTCCTTGTTCGCCGTGACTCCACGCGTCTCCTCCATAGACTTTGAATGTAAACCGGCCGCTTCGGCCGCTCGACAAAGGGGGCAGTGGGTAGGAGGCATGAGTCCGTCCAGAGGAGGCTCTTGTCTGACACATGAGGTGGGAACGGTTGGTGTACCCTAGCGGACAAAAGTGGTACTGCACCATTTTTGCCAAAATGGAAAAACTGTCATATCTGAGCCAAAAATTGGTCTAAAAATATGGGGGGAAAATCCATAAACAAGTCTCACCTCTCTATAAATCGCAGGGCATGCAAATTAGGCAAAAAGGTGCGACTTATAGTCCGGAAAATACGTTATTTCATTTTCCTTGTTCTAGTTTTCAATTAAAAGAAATAGCAAATAAGTCAAAACTCCCATATTATAGCAGCGTGGTGAGAAATTATATACCGACAGTTACATAATCATGCCATCACCCCATTGGCTCTGAGTGTAAAGGTTAGAAGTATTGTTTTGTGAGATTCACACATATTGTTGTGACAGAGAGATGGGGTGGGTCTCAAGCTGCTTTCTTCAGGGTACGGGGAATCAAGTTCCCCAGTGTCACCCACACCACTCCTGCAGCTCTTCAGGCCAATGCTCCCGTGGAAAGTGAAATGAATTATGAACTTGTCTCGTCTTACTCATTCTTTTGCTTGTGTCCCCCGTCTATCTGAGTGTTTCTGCAGGATATCTCATCATCCTGGCTCTTCTATTTCCGTTTTGTAACCGATTTGTATTTTTTCACAGAATTTTGGAGAAAACTGTTACAAAAAATAAGAATGACGCTACAGAGTGAATCTTTGGAAATGTTTGGTATTGGTGTTGTCCTAGATATTTATCCAATTAGATGACCGTCGGCTTTAAACAGCAAATAATAAATAAAATGCAATTATCTACAATACCCGAACACAACCATAAACCAGATAAAGTAAATATAGAAAACAAACAATATTTTTGTTATCTACATAAAATAAAAGCTTAAAATAAAAGTGAAATTTAAAATATTAAAAAAACGATTCAATTTCTTCTATGTACACAGAACATATACACTCAAATCAGTTTAATAACAATTTATTTCTTAGACACATCATTTGATCGTTTTACTCTACATTTTGATTAGTAATCAAATAACTAACTAGAACCATTCATATTCACAAAGTAGCATATTCCTTGAATCAAGTGTTGCAAAACAGAGTTGGTTTCATTTATTTATTTACTTGTTTATTTCCAGTTCCACCTTTCTGCAGGAGTCGCCACAGCGAGCCAACTGACCCAGAAGATTTTGCAAACTGTTTTACACCAGATGCCCTTCTTAACACAACATGGGCTCGAACCCACAGCCTTAGGATTGCAAGACTGGGACGCTAACCACCGAGCTACCGCATCCCCCGATAGTACCAGTTTCAATAAAGACCTTTTTTAAATTAATTATTGTCTGGAGGGCAGAAATGAACTATGTTTATAATCACAGAAGCAATCTTTACTCATCCACGTTGTGTTGCTGGTTTTGCTGCTGCAGATGATGTCACCTTCGTGAAAACTCGTTTTACAAACTCAAAACAAATTGTCTAGCTTGTTTACTTGTACCATTTCCAACTTAAGAAGCACAATTACAATGTGGTAGCTCATAAACTAGGGTATCACTGAAAGGCTATGAACAATCTCTCCTGACAAGCGAATGACTAAAAGTTAGTCCAAGAGGGGCCAAGAGAGCAGTGGGTTGCTGGTAACCTAAGACTACTCCGGCCTCAAAGATGTTGTAAAGCGAAACTGACTGTGATGTTTACAAAAAATAAAACTTTTTTACAGCATTTGCATGAAACACTTTGATATTTTTCTGATTTCTTTCTTCTTTTTTTTTACCAGTTTTAAGACAGTTTGGGCCTTGCTTGAGCTATGGCTCCTCAGTAACTTAACTCTGATTTCCAAACTGTCTTTTAGAGAGTTATCTGCATCAGGTAAGATATTAATTGTTTACAACCTTCTCACAGAACAAACATAGTTATCTAAATATCTAAACTATCCTTTTTCGATGGCTTCATCCATGTTTAAAAGTTCAGTGTACAAACAGCTACATCCAAACCGTGTCCAAACAGCTATTCTGTAAAATATTTGAATTAGTTCCCTTTCAGTCTGGTCTCTCGGTGCAACATACTTGCTATGGGAATTGCGCCCCCCCACGATTACCTGAAGGAATATACTCACGCCTTTACGGCTAGGGCGTCACCGCCGCGCTAGAGGCCCCGCCCTCTGGGTACTTAAGCGGCTGACGCCCCTCCATCTTTCTCTTTTTTGCCCTTCACCTCGCAAAACCTGAACTACCTCTTCGCGGGACTTCTCTGTTGCCTCATCGCTCAACTTGAGGTGAGCTTGCTCCCTGCACAGAGCGCACAGAGAATTATTCCTGCATATTGCTGGACTAGCGAAAGCTAGTCCGGCACATTTCTCTTAACCCCAAAGTTTTTTCTTCTCCTGCTCTCTACAGATTGCTTCGCTCGACGGCGCTAACTACGCCACAAGGAAAAGGCTATTTCGTAAACTCCTAGCAAGCTAGCGAGCGAAAGCGACGCGACGGAGGAGACATTTCAAGGAAAAATAAAAAAGATTCTGGAAGGACTCGCTCGCCTCATCTCGGACATGCCTCCGGAGAAAGGAAAGCGAAAGGCGAGACTTCCAAGGAAAACCAACGGGAAGGCGAGCCCAAATTTGCGCGCCTGTCCCAGTGGATGCGGTTTCTCCCTCGCAGCAACGGACACCCACGAGGCCTGTCCAGTCTGCCTGGGAATGCTTCATGCAAAAACAGCACTGGATACGCCCGACTTTTGCCCACACTGCAACCTCATGCTGGATGCGGTGCTACGGCATCGGGTTGACCTCGTCGCCAAAGCCATGGGCAATTCAGCGACAACAGTGGACGCAGACACCACGGAGCCCCTCACTCCCACGCCGGAGCTAGAGAACATGGCTCTACATGACAGCACACGAGTCGAATGGGGCGACAGCCCTGACATGCTGGCTCCTATGGCGGACCTAACAGTCAAGTTCGACACCCGAGGCATGATGAACGAGGACGAGATCTCGATTTCAGCCTCGGGCGAATTTTCAACGGAGGAGGCAGACGTGGAACTGGAGGATCAGGGTGAAGATCTCTCCCAGACCCTGGTTCCTGTGCTTCTAGAAACTGACTTTTCCATCCCTGCTCTGTTCGACTTGTGCCACAAAGCAACGGACGCGTTGCACATCCCATGGCCCGAGCCTCCGCCTCGCCAACAGGTCACGAGGCTGGCAGGAAACTATTTTTACTCAAAGCAGCAGGCCACCACGAGGCAAAGGATGCCCGTGTTCCCAGACTTCCTCACAGAACTAACTCGCACCTGGACTCAACCAAGAGCCCCCATGCTCCTTCCCCTCTCACAGTTCCTGACAACGTAGACGGGATGGATGAGGTGGGAATAGCTAACGTGCCTCAGATTGAGGACACACTAGCATCTCACCTGGCTCCTAAGTCATCAGGAGCAAAACCAACTCTCCCCAGCAAGGCTTGTCGAGCTTCAGCGTCTCTACTCGAGAAGTGCTACAGAGCTCAGGGACTCGTGGTACGCGCCATGAACGCGTCCGCGTTAATGCAAGCTTACCTGGCCGAAAAACTACAACAGCTCCAGGTAACAACAGACAAGCAGGCGGCCGCCGACTTGCTGGACGAAGCCCGCAGAGCAACAGACTTTGTGCTCCGTATGATGGGGACAGCTGCTGTTGCACAAGGCAGGGGCATGGCGGAAGTGGTCATCGCGATTCGCCACCTGTGGATGACTTTAACGGATCTCCCTGAGGGACAAAAGGTGCCTTTTCTCCACCACTCGATAGAGCCGACGGGATTATTTGGTAAAGCTTTGGAGCGAATTCAGACCAAGCTGGACCAAAGACGCAGACAGGCAGAAGCTCTCCGGGTGGGCATTCCCCGGAGAAGCTTCGCCCCCCCAAGGGAGTCTGCTGGAGGCAGACCTGCGCAGTCTCGACACCACTCGGCAACGCGTGCCCCACCGCAGAAGCGGCCAGCATACGAGGAAGAGCCCCGGCAGAGACCCCCGCCGGGCCAACCTCGCACCGAGCACGCATGGAGCAAAAACAGGTTTGTTCCCCGCCAGGCGGCCAAACACAGGGCCTCCTCGGCGAACCGGGACACCAGACAAAAACGTGCCTGATGAACCAGGTCCACGTTCCCACATTACACGATCACCCGCCCACGTGGTACTGGGAATGATCCCTTCATGTCCAGACTTTACTTGTAACATGGTACAAAAAGCTGGTATATCTACCGCATGCACAAATCATGCTCTCTCTGCTGTGAGTGACATAGAATCATGTACGTCATTGCACATAAGCATGAATAAAGCTCATGAAACAGCTCCTCTCTGTTTTATTGACTCTCAAAAAAAAAAAGCAACATACAAATAACTTCAGCAAAACAGGTCCCTCTGGCCTGCAAGCCGTTATAAGGGAAGGGGGACTTTCCCCCCCTCCCTCACGGCCCACGGGGTATTAGCCTAATCAATAAACCCCAGCAGGGTGCCTCTGATTCATCTGCAGTAAGCAGACACAGAGGTGTCTGCAAGCACCCCCCATACCCCTCACGGAGACAGGTGAGGAGGGTCATGTGCTCAAGCCCTCGCTCCATTGTGAACAATGGGGCCGCCAATACACTAACCAGACGAACACATGACATGTCCGCACCTCAGGGAGACATGCCGGCAGAATCTAACGACGGGGGGGCTACATCAGATGTCCTCAGGCAGCCACAAACTTCACACCTTCACAGCAGCAATTGTGTTCAGACTGCTGTGGATGAAAACAAATCAGAGTTGAATCAGATCTCTCTTCCTGTTTTCCGAAGGGGACTGAGCTCTTTATCGCCAAATAATCTGAAGTCTGCCAAACCAAAAGGAACACCCCCACGTTCTCACGTTGCAGCTGCCCCTTTGTTATTAATGAGGGACACGCAATGCCCAAGCAGTGTTCAGATAGCACGTGACCTCCCTCTTTGTGCTGATCCAGATCTGCTTTCAAACAAAATTCTCCCAATGGGTGAAACACAGACCCTGGTCGGTTTACCTGGTGCCGATGCTCCATCAAAGCCAAGGACCAGTAAACTGGACCACTCCAGAAAATGGATTGGTGTCAGGAGATCTGCTCGTTTACATAACTTGCAGTCTCCCAGTCCTATGACCCCAAACTTGGAGGGAAAAAATAGACTTTCTGCTCCAACCCTGTCTAATAAGGATGACAAGTTGCATCTGCCCTCAATTACACCTGAGCAGAGCAGCCTGGGGGCACATCGGCAAGGAGGCCTTCTTCCCAACTTGGTTAAACCCCAGGAGTTCACAGCCTCTGTGTCACCAGAAGGGGCAGTACAACCACTTAGGCCAGGAACACTTTGAGATTTTCACTAATGAAAAGTGCATTATAAATTGAATTCATTATTATTATTATTAACTGCCAAAAGTCTCAGCTTGTTGGCTGAAAAGAACAAGTTGATAGCATCAGGCCTGCCGGAAAATGTGGTAATAACCATACAAAATGCCCGTGTTGCGTCAACACAGTCTCTATACACACAGAAGTGACGTATTTTTGAAGCCTGGTGCTCAGAAAGAAATATTTTTTCTTATGAATGCGACTTGGCTCAGCTCCTGACTTTCCTTCAGGACTTACTGAAAAAAGGTTGTTCTTATTCAACGATTAAAGTTTTCCTATCAGCTATTTCAGCCTGTCACGAAGGCTGGGGACACAGGATACCTGGAGCACATCCAATCATAATAAGATTTATGAAGGGTGTGCTTTGGACTAAACCACCCAGCAGGACCCTGACCCCTGGTTGGGATCTTGGCCTGGTCCTGGGGGCTCTCTGTGACCCCCCATTCGAGCCACTGAGCGAGGTTAAGATAGATTTATTATCTTATAAAACCGCTCTACTCCTGGCACTTTGCTCGGCGAAACGCGTGGGTGACCTCCATGCATTGTCTGTACATCCAATGTGTACCAGATTCGCCCCTGATGGGTCAAAGGTCACACTAAGGCCTAATCCCGCATACACTCCCAAGGTCTTGACTTTGAACCACAGGAGTCTAGACTTTGATCTCTCCTCCTTCCCACCTGCTCCTGTCCTTACTCAGGAACAGGAAAGGCTGAAGGCTCTCTGCCCCGTGAGAGCTTTACGCACTTACATGCAGAGAACAGCTGAATGGAGAAAAACAAATCAACTGTTCGTCTGCTTTGCAGCACCTGCTACTGGAAAGGCCCTATCAAAACAACGCCTCTCACATTGGGTGACTGAGGCCATTAAAAGGGCGTACAGTAGCAGAAGTAAACAGGTACCCTCGCTCACTCCACTCTGGGCTTGGCCACTTCCTGGTCATTATTCAAGGGTGTACCAGTTGCAGACATCTGTGCTGCTGCGAACTGGAGCTCATTAAACAATTTTGCAAAGCATCACAGTTTGGATGTTACTGCGTGTGATGTCACTTAGGCTGTCCTTTCTAACACACAGTAGAAAGTAGCCTTGAGATGCCTGCTGGTCAAGGGCAGACATTCACTCTAGCATGCATTTTACTGAGCATTTCAAGGGCGTGAATGGATTACGTTCCCATAGCAAGTATGTTGCACCGAGAGACCAGACTGAAAGGGAACTGAAAGTTATGCACCATAACTCATGTTCCCTGAAGGAAGGGAACGAGGTGCAACATATCTGGCCCTTTTCAATGCTGAAAGCTCGGTGAAGTGCAATTTTGGAGAAAGATGGAGGGGCGTCAGCCGCTTAAGTACCCAGAGGGCGGGGCCTCTGGCGCGGCGGTGACGCCCTAGCCGTAAAGGCGTGAGTATATTCCTTCAGGTAATCGCGCGGGGGCACAATTCCCATAGCAAGTATGTTGCACCTCGTTCCCTTCCTTCAGGGAATATGAGTTATGGTGCATAATAGGCATGTAACGAGATCTCGTTGTACGAGATCTCGCGATATTAAACTCCCGCGATATCTCTCGTTGAGAGGTAACGTTGTCTCGCGAGACGCTAATGCTAGCGCTAGCAGAGCCCCTAGCAAGTCAGCGTCACGGACAGCATGGCTTCGCCGGATGAAGTTGCTATAGAAGACGCCCCAACTACTGATGGAGGGTCCCGGTGCCGCAGACGCCTCTACATTGATGGAGGGTCCCGGCGCTGCCGACGCTGCCCCGAATGTAAAGACACACGCGTAAACACCGGTGTGACCGGTGTTGCCAGATAGAGTCCCACCCACCCAAAGCACTCTTTACCCGCAAAAGTCAGAAGGAAAATCGCGGTGAACCGCCCAATCTGGCAACACTGGTGAGTGACGGCTGCAGATTCGAGAGGGTACTTGGCAGATTCAGTGCTGATGCGGATATTTATGTTCAATTTTTGGAAAGTCCTGCGTGAATATCTATTTTTTTTAAACAAAGTTGAACGTTCTAAGGTCTAAGGAGATTCAATCAGTAAAATGAAGACATCAGTTGGGTTTGTAATACATGTTAAAACAGAATAAAAGCCTTTTTGCGGCATAAAACCGATCTTTGAAGTTTTCTTGAACTAATGTTAAAATCTCGTCTCGTTCTCGCGAGATCTGTGATTTGTCTCGTCTCGTCTCGTGAGTTTTGTGTATCGTTACACCCCTAGTGCATAACTTTCAGTTTTTCATTGTTTGACCTAAATAAATCCCATATATTTATTTTATGAAGTAGCAGCATCTCATTCTACTGAACAGAGGAGCTGTAAAAAGAACGTCATTGTTCGAGGATTTTGACAAATGCTGTCTTTGAAGCAACATCATTCAGACATGTTTTACATTATTTTCAAAATACATACTTTATTTAGGGGAAGTGACTTTGTGCTTCTTTGTGCACAACATTTGTCATGCATGCAACATTTGGAAAGTTATACGAGGTCTGTTCCCTACTGTCTTTTTTTCTCCAGACAAAGTGTCCAAAGATGTGACAGAGGAATAAAACCCACTTATAATTGGTCAAACAGCTTTAAATGTCCCTTTTACTTTGTTTAAAACTAATTTTAAAAACTGTACATGTAACTGAACACTTGATTACACCAAAGTTCATGCTCAATAATCCAGGTTACAAACTCCAACAAAGTTCGGTTATCTGAACAGGGTTTTTTTTTTCTTTTCTTGTTGAGACGTTTCGTCCTTCATCCAAAGGACTTCATCAGTCCAAGCAGCCACAAACAAACTCAGTCCTGCAAGCAGCACACCCACATAGTGGGCCAACCAGTTTGCTGGTGATAAGATGGTTTCTGGGGCCCGCCCTCTCCCCCATCGACTCCTCTGAGGCAGCCCCAGCCAAAGTGGTTCAAAACATCAAAATTCATTCACAATACCGGTAATCATTTTCTCCAGTGTACTTGTGTCATGGTTGTATTTTTATTTATTATCTGACCATCTAGGCCTGCTCACTTAAGAAAGGTCACAAACTTCAAGGTACATACACAAGCCCACGCAAACTGGAAGTATCATAATAGTATTTATATATGTACCATGTAAAAATCGATGACTATTAAAGGCCATTGCTTCGTGAAAGCTACAATACTTGGCATACAAACACCATCACCGATGTCCAGTTGAGTCACTTTAACTTCAGCCTATGTGGGCTCGTCAAACAGCTACAGAGCCGTTTTCTAATTATAGGCCCTCGTTCTATAAAGATGCAGCGTGTGTGAAGAGCACCGAGTCTTTTATGTCCTGTTAAAGCAACCTAGCTGCTTCTGCTTTTCATCCTCCCCATCACTTCCCCTCCAGCAGCTCGGCATGAAACACCTTCCACCACCAACTAGTACAAACCTTTCAAGCGTGCCAGCGTTTTTCAGGTTAGCTTCTCTGCCAGCTACAAAATTCATCTGCATCTAGCTGGAAACTTAGACGATTAAGTATTCCTTCTACAGTCCCAAACGTAAAAAAATTAAGTACTTTTTTAGACTCAGTGGGAAAATGTATTCATAATGCGTGTGAAGAGCATCTTCACAAACTTTTACATTATGATTATTTATAATAAATCTAATTATAAGAGTTCAACTCTAGTGTTTCTTTGCATAGCAACATATTTATGTCTGCTTCCCCCATAAGACAGGAAGTGGTAGCCTTGATGTGTGGTTCGCAGCTCTTCAGATGGGTACACTACGATGTGTGTGAAGGTATAAAACGAGTCCGGTGGGGAAGAAATTGACTGAATAAAAGACAACCACTGAAAAGACAAAGTTTGGAGAGAAAACATGTCAAAGTAAGAAAGTGAAATAAATATATGTAAAAACTAAGAACAGCATACATTAAATTTGTTTTAAGGCAACAAATCTTCTAATTTGTGGTCAGTTTGTCAGCATTTTGTTGTAGTTTTAAATCAATTTTTAAGCCATTGTTTTTGTGTTTGGGATGAGGAGGTGGTAGATGTTAGAAAAAAGATACAAGAAGTATATAAAAAAACTAAACATTTAAGCCGGGAAATCAGCACGGCTTAAACCCAGGCCGGGCTGTGGGTGAGTGTCAACGCTCAGCTCTGTAAACAGCGTGACCTCCGCACCCCTACATGGTCCTCAGAAGTGATGTGGGCTCTGGAACAGAAGCTGGTTTTCACAACAGGAACCTGATCCAGGCGTTTTATAGACCAGAGGAAACACTGCATCCCTTCAAACAACAGACATTGTTTAAACATCCACGTCTTACTGTGCAATGGCTCGTACGCACCACTGCACGTGTGTGCATTCACACACACACACACACACACACATTCTTGTAAACATACTTTTTGGGGACTTTGCATTGACTGCCATTCCTTTCTATAGCCTAACCCTGACCCTTACCCTAAACTTAACCATTACTAGTGCATGCCTAACCCTAACCCAGATGCAATTCACACCTTAGTCCTAAACCTAACCCCCAAATGAGACTTCTCCATTTGGGGACCTGGCTTTGGTCCCCATAAAGAGCAGTTGGCTCCCACGATGCATGACTTTTGTAAAATTGGTTCCTACAAGGTATTTAAGGGATAGTTCTTTTTTTTTTTTTGAAGCAGAGTTAAAAAGGTTATGACGTGTTTCCTCTTTGAAGGACCTCAGTTTGCAGAAATAATTTAATTCTGACTGGACTGATGAGCTAACAGCTAGCCTGAAGTGGTCCAAGGACAATTTCTGCCATTTGAAATAACTCCCAAAAAATATTTTTTAAATGGTTGGTCCAAATGCAATTTAAGTTACTATCAATTAGGGGTGCAAGAAAAAAAAAATCGATTTTTTTTTTTAAAAGAATCTAGATTCTTAGTCCTGGCGATTCAGAATCGATTCTAAAAGCCCCAAAATCGATTTTTTTTTTTTTTACATTAAAACCCAAAAGATAAAGAAAATAAAACCATATCTCATAGTATATGAAAGAATACATAAAATGAAAGGTGGCAGAAAGAAGAAGAAATCTTATTTTATCTGCCCCTTTTTTCAAAAACAAAACAAGTTCAAACAATCAATTCAAACAATAATCTTCTATAAGTAACAGAGCAAAAAGCTAACCCAATACTGGTAATTTAAGTTACAGAATTTAATGCATTCCTGTAATTATTTGTTCCTATTTTTGGTATAAATATCAAACGATGCAAAACATTTGATACAATAAGGAACCTAAAATTATTGTTTTAAATAAATGTTCCATTTGTTTACATTGTTGTTTATTTTTTTCAGCTTGTCAGTTAAAAAACTGAAACTAAATTTATGACCATTTTAATAGAACAATCGTTTCTGAATCAAAATTCGTTTCTGAATCAAAAATCGTTTCTGAATCGAAAAATCCATTTTGAATCGAATCGTGACACCAAAAATTAGAATCGAATCGATTCAGAGATTCGCACCCCTACTATCAATTTTATGTTATCTAGTTATTACAGTGAAATCATGAAATCTCGTGAAATCCATGAAACTTAAAATCAGGTTGCTCGTGTGCTACAAAAAGTCCGTCTTGACACATGGGCAGGACATGGACTCTCTCAGCTGATCTCATGAAGAACATAAACTCTGCTGAAATGTGGTTTCTGAGAAGGAGCCGATGTAAAACAGGAACTAACGTCAGTGATCTCGGAAAGGCAATTTTGTGTTTTTGGGCACGTTTTTCAAAAGGGGTTGACAGATTGTCTTCTTTTACAAGTTAGATGTGAGGGGAAAACAGACATGAGGATGACAATGAGCAAAAAATATTTAGACAGATCCCAAATTCTGTGCTTTAGCAAACTTTAACACTGATGTTATCAACTGGACAAGAGATTGTCGTGGTTGGACGCTCATGACCACTGATGTGTGTATGACACCTAGCAAGCAAGCAGGTTATTAACAAAGAATACTATTGTCATGTGGAAGCACAAGTAGCAGCATAAAGCATCTATTTGTAGTGTTTCCAGTGCAGCCCGGGGATTTCCAGCAAGATTACCCTGCGAACATCTTATCTGGCCACCCAAGATGATATTTTAAACATACATTTTGTTTTACTGCTTCTCATTTTTCGTTAAAAAGTGCTGCTTCATTTAGTGCTGCCTTCTCGTGACACTCGGCTAACTCTGAAGACGGAAAAACAGTTGGCTTATTTCCAGTAATCTTTGGTTCTGATGTGGAAAGAGCAACAGAGAATGTCAAGTAAGACCAATCAAACTCTTGTTGATGAACCTGCAACCTGCAGGAAAAGATGTCGAGTATCTGACTTTATCAATGTAACGACTGAAACTGTCCCGTGGCTTCAACCAAGTGTTTCATTTTGGCCCCCGTAACGGAGTTCGACACCCCTGCTTTGTAACAGTCCTGATTGTCTCACCTCATTAACACATCAGGCAGGGACCTCAAAACCAGCATCTTTTAATGAGAGGTCGCCACGGCAACAAGCACGCAAAGACGTCAGCGTCCTGCCCTCGTTGGCACCAGACAACCTTGCAGGCATTCAACACAAGAATTTTCTTTTTCCTTTTGTGCTGACGGAGTTCGTAATGGAACAAACGCAAGAGTAGCTCCCTGCTCTATTTTTAACCCTGATGAGGTCATAAGGCTGGCAAAAACAAAAAAAAATATATAGAGCAGAGGATTAACAAAAAATGACAACCATGTTGTTTAGCTCATGCCAGCCTCGAGTAAACAAACAGGGAAAATGAGCGGCCATGTGCAACAAGTCAAAGGAATGAGTGACAGTTGTGTGCCAGGAGAAGTTGGACAGTAAGAACCATGACGTCAGCTGACTCCAAAGCACAAGAGATGTAAAGAGGAGTCAAGCAAGAGTGAACAAAAAAAAATCCTCTACTATTTGAAGAAAGTCCCTATGAGCTCATGAACATTGTCTTTTTAAATCACCTGCAGTCTCACATGGATGTTCTCAAACATCCTCTTCACGCTAAAAATATATTCACTCTGAAATAACCAGACAAGAGGCTGAAAGCGAGTTAGGAGCATCAGCAGCGAGATAAAAGTTCATCTGTGGACATCATGATTATGATCATCATGATTACAGATTTATCGCGCTATCTTTCAGCGGAGACGTTAGACAAATGCAAAAGCTTTTGTTTTTCTTCCTGGATTTGACGTGTTTCCTGTTAAAGTAGAGCACTATAAAAAAAATAAACTAAAAGAAGTATAAACAACATAACTCTGAACGACACAATCTCTTAATGCATGTTTAATCCTGGTGACTGCTGGACGGTTAATATGCGGATTAATATCAAATATTAGACGACTAAGGCAAAAGCAGCTGGAGAACTAACTGCAGGTTTAGGTGAAAATCTTTAAAAGTTGCTTCACGTGTTGCTCTGCCGCGGCGCTGACGTAATGTTTTCTCCTGACTCATGTTTTATGCGCTTCAGTGTGTGTGCATGTGTGTTTGTTTATGTTTATTAAGCCGCTGGGTGGACTTTACCAAGCCCACAGAGACTTGTATGGTCATGAACAGAGTTGATGTAGAAACAAGATTAGTGGTCAGAACAATTGTCGGACAAACCGGTAAACGTGAATAAAATTGGAATTGACGGCAACGTGGGGTGAGCACAGACTGGAGTGTGTGTCATCCTGACAAGCAGAAACACAACCAGACTGACCTGCTAGTTCCTACATACCACAGGTAATTGCTTAAACCTGAAAGACAAGAGGTTGGGGGCTGTAGGGGGCATACATCTTATATTCACATACATACACACACCAAATGCAACATTTAGCACACTGCTTATAAGGAGACAGGTATGAATACAATCACACGGACACTGAGAAGAAAAGCCTCTGTGCATTTTAAATGGTAGAAAGTTTTGTGCTGAAAATCAACAAAAACAGAACGTATAAGATCAGGGTGCACAGAACAGCTGTAAGCAGCATTGTGGAAAAAGAGCCGTGGGTAAGGCGGCCACAGAGAGCGCCGTTACCGTACGGTTGTGTGTTTGTGCGGTAAGTGGAAGAAGCTCAGTGTCGAGCGGCAGCGCAGGCACAATGCATCTCATTCTGCTCCGAGCATCGAGGGGGAACAAGGAGGTAACACGAGAGCCGTAAGCAGGCATGAGGAGCTGCTCCTGCTCTGAAGCTGCCTTTGTTGGGAGCAGTTCCTCTCCTCATCTCTCCCCCCACACACCCTCACCATCCTGCTCTTCTGTTTTTTCCTTGGCTTGGTTTGAGGCGGGTAAGCCGATATAGGAACACTGGACTCGGTCCACTTTGTGCACAGCAGACAAAAACTGTAACAGATTCATGGCAAGGAAGGACAGGAGACAAAGGAGGCGAGGAGAGAACATACTGAAAAGATGAGAAAAGGAGAAAAATAGGTTTATTAGAAAGAAAAAAATAGGTATGTTATTTCTTTTTTTTGCTTTTCTGACCAATTTTTATATTAAACATGCTCAAAGAAATAATAATAATGTATTTTTCTGTCATCTGTGTATGTTTCCCATACACAGACGAAATTCGTCTCTGCATTTAACCCAACCACCACCAGGTGGTGCAGTGAGCAGCCAGAAAGCGCCCGGGGAGCTGGAGAATTAGGTGTGCACTCATAAGCCGTTTTCGCATTGGCCAGCCCTCCCCGGCTCTCCCAGCTTCTAACCCGGGTTCGGCGTATTCGCATTTACCTTTTCCGCCCGGGATCCACCCTTGTTCTGGAACCATCTCCACCGTGGTTCTTATCGGGCCGAGCCCCACGGACCCAGTTTCACGTCATGTACTGCTCACATTTGATTCGTTGTTTGCAGCAGGGGCGGGACTCATTCAAACAACCTCAGCGCGAGGGTTGAATTTCATTCAAATTTAACTACAGAAACGAGAAACCCCTAAAACAATTGTTAGCTGAATTAGTTTTTCTGAGTTAAATTTTTGTTAATAACTGATCACAAATCAGCTTATGTTACAACGTAAATAACAACGAAGCGCGGACCCATTTCCGCCTTTCAGCGCGACTTGAATGTCATTAAACAATAACTAAAACAATAACTAATATTGTCTAACTGTTGCGCGCAGCCAGGGTTTTAAAATATAACTAATAATCTCTAACTTCTACGTGCAGCTAAAATGTTAAGAGGAGTGATTCCTATATGGGTAAGGTGGACACCTGAAAATCCAGTCCGCTGTATAGCTCAAAGCGTTAATGCACTGTCGTTTTGACCCGGCGAAGCGGGTTCGCTTCCCGCCTGGGACAAAGTTATTTTACTTTTTTTTTCTTTATTCACATTTTCTTTTAAATAAAAAGGAGTTTGTTTGGTTAACAAACTCCTTTTTATTTACTCCAATAAAAAAAAAAAAGTAAAATAACTTTGTCCCAGGCGGGAAGCGAACCCGCTTCGCCGGGTCAAAACGACAGTGCATTAACGCTTTGAGCTATACAGCGGACTGGATTTTCAGGTGTCCACCTTACCCATATAGGAATCACTCCTCTTAACATTTTAGCTGCACGTAGAAGTTAGAGATTATTAGTTATATTTTAAAACCCTGGCTGCGCGCAACAGTTAGACAATATTAGTTATTGTTTAATGACATTCAGGTCGCGCGGAAAGGCGGAAATGGGTGTGCGCTTCGTGTTATTTACGTTGTAACATAAGCTGATTTGTGATCAGTTATTAACAAAAATTTAACTCAGAAACACTAATATATATATCCAGCTAACAATTTTTTTTAGCGGAGTCTCCTCTCTTAAAACACGAACACTCCACCCACGTGAAGAGAGCACCCCACCCACTTCCAGAGAACTGCCCACCCACTTCAAGGCGGCTCTGCGGCAAATGCGTAATGAACGCGGGTGGCCCAGAGCCACCCAGGGGCTGCCCGGGCCATTGAGGGCTGGCCAATGCGAAAACGGCTATAGACACCCCAAGGTGTGTAGTGGCCGGGGCGCGAAAACCCGCGTCCTTCGGGTCCCAAGTCGGAAGCCCTGCCACTACACCATCTTGGCTCCTAATGCACACCAACCGCTGCCCTGCATGACAAAGTTTAGACACAACTTGTGGTCGCCCATTGAACATGTCTGGGATGACTCTCAGCTACGACCTCGCTAAATTTCAGCTCTCATTCACGAAAATGTTCGTATTTTTATCCTAAATTTCTCCTACTTCTGTGCGTACGAAGCGTTCGTACGAACATGCCACGTCAGATTCAACAAAGTCTTCTATCCACACAGGAAACGTGTGTAAACAGGTTGCGTAAAGTTGATGAATCCCACCTGTTCCATCCACCTGCGCGTGCTCGCGGAGAGGTCATTTACATAATTCCCACCCCTCAAAACACCATATAAGGCCACGTTTCCTGCCTTTTGACAGCAGGAAGTGTCCATTCATTCTAAATCAAGAAGTAAAAAGGACTTCACGCGTTCGGAGATTGAAGTTCTGCTCTGCACCGCTACCCCCCCCCCCCCCCGCAAGTGTCGGATGGTCAAATATCTTTAATTTTAGTGTACTGTGTTACATTATAGTTTCACTTATTCAGAAGAGCTGTGGCGCACCGCTACCCCCCACCCCCCGCAAGTGTCGGATGTGTTTTTGAACAGAAGCATTTTAAAATGTCTCGAAACTACAGTTAACTTCATATTAATATTGTAGTGCATATGTTGTGTCTCCCGTGGGTCGTACAGTATCAGAAATCAAGAATAAATGGTTTGATCTGAAAATGGCTTCAAACAAACGTCTCGCCGCAGCACGGACAGGAGGTGGTCAAGGAATAGTCTGCGAGATGGATGGACAATAAATGCCATGCTGCGCAGACGCGTGCCAACATGTTTTGCAGCACAAATGAGTCATGCGCGCTCCTCCTGGTCATCGCGCAACCACATTCTGCAGGTTATATTTCGAATCAGATATAATAATCTATTGCTCCGATGGTGTTTGGCACAGCAGTCCAGCAATAGCATGAAAATCAGTCTTAATTCGTACTTGTTCTGCGGCGGTGTATGGGAATTTTATGTACCTGGGTGTTAATATGAGGAGCGGCTTTGATGACCAAGGGGAGCGCACGACTCACTGAAGCCTGCGCGACACACCAGACAAATTAAACTTAAAATTATAATTCTAATTCAAACAGAATAACCTATTGTCAAGAATAATTATGGTGCGTGATTTTTTTAAACCCAAAATATTTTCTAAATAACGAAATATTCATTCAACCTTTATTTAGTCAGGTAAATCTTTTGAACCTCATGGGCTCATTTACGAAAGCGACCTGCTAAAACTAAAGAACAATGAACAGCAGTGATAGAATTTCATTAAACAATAAACAAACAAACAATAAACAATAGAAAACAAAAAGAGAGAAAAAAACAAAAGATTTTTATATTTTTTTTTTTTAACAAAGTATCAAAAAACTAGCAAAACATTATAAGGTAGACGTATAAAATCAAAGACAGGAACAAATCTGCATTGGTTTTTGCCAGGATTCCAACAGATTCTGAAAACCATTTAGAGAAGTCAAGGTCGAGAGCTTCAGATCTTTTTGTAAGATATTCCATGAAGCAGGAGCAGAATAGGAGAAGGCCCTTTTTCCAAGTTCAGTCCTCACTGACGGAACACTGCAGGTAATCATGTCCTGAGAGCGCACACTGTAGCTGCACTCACGCAAAGACATGTAGGAGGAGATGTATGAGGGCAGCAGACCAAGAAGTGATTTAAAGATGAAGATGTACCAGTGGAAGAGTCTGCGTGAGGTTAATGATGTCCAATTAACCAGTGAATACAGGGTGCAGTGGTGGGTACGATAATCACAACCAGTTATGAATCTTAGTGCACCATGATAGACCACATCCAACATCCGCAGGGTGCTTGTAGGAGCATTCATGTAGAGAATGTCACCGTAATCAATGGAGGGAAGGAAAGTCACAGATACAAGGCGTTTCCTAACATTCAGTGTTAGACATGATCTGTTTCTGAAAAAGAAACCCAGTTTAACTTTCAGTTTCTTCACTAGGTTTTCCACGTGGAGTTTAAAAGAGAGATGTGAATCGATCAGGATACCCAGATATTTATAGGAATCAACAAACTCAATAGGGACACCATTTGAAGATAAAATCAGAGGAGGATCTGCTGGAACCGCCTTCCTATTTGAAAAAAACATCCCTTTTGTTTTATCAGCATTTAGGACAAGTTTGAGACGGAACAAATCTGACTGGATGATGTCAAAAGCGGATTGTAGTAACTGGAAAGCCTTAGCTACTGTTTTAGCTCGGCAATAAACAACTGTATCATCAGCATAGAAATGTAAGGATGCATCAGGGATGCAGTGACCTACATTAGCTATGTAGATTGTAAAGAGAGTTGGTCCTAAAACTGAGCCTTGTGGTACACCATTTTTAACTGTTAAATAGCTGGAAGAAGCACCGTTATGTTGAACACATTGCCTCCGATTGGAAAGATAGTTAGAAAACCAACCGATGGTGTGATCAGAGAAACCGATTTCTGAGAGCTTATGACACAGGATGTTATGATCCACAGTGTCAAAAGCTTTAGACAGGTCTAAGAAAAGTGCAGCACAATAGTCCTTAGCATC
>JBBPBX010016405.1:0-48193 GCA_038048925.1 Garcialebias charrua
GGCCTCACATAAACACGATAATTACAGTAAAATAATAATAATAATAATAATAGTAATAATACCGTTAGTGTTAACTTTAAAGTAGCGGTGTGCGCTCATTGGTGTTGAGCTATTCTTGTTTGAGCCGAGTCGTCACAACAAATCCACGATATTCTCAAACATGCACCAGAAAGTCCTTCAACTTGTTGCCACGAAGCTTAAAATAAAGGCGCACTTTTTAAAAAAGAAGTTTGTAAGAGCATTTTGTCGCAGAGCAATCCAATCGCTCGCTCTGATTATGATTTTTTTTTTCACACTTCCTTAAACGTCACAAACTCAAACAAAGATGTTAAATTTACGTCATGATGATACACGCGTGAGCTTTTCCTAAATAACGCCCGCAAAACACATTCTTTTAACCAGAACTGTGACTTAAAGATTAATAAGTGCGTAGGCCATCTAGAAACATGAGTGATTTTTTTTTTTTTTGGGGGGGGGGGGGGGGGGAATGAACTAGAGGGGGAAAAAAAAGATGTTTTGCAGGTGTTATTTAGGATTAGTTCGCGCGTGCATCATCTTGATGTGACTTTAACATCTTTTTGGAGTTTCACAAACCGTTCACAAGTGAACGTCCCACTGATTTATGCCAAGAAGAAATTTGACAGCGAGAGGACTGAAGAGAGGAGAGAGGAATATAAGGAGATGAATATTAGAGCAAAGAGTGCGGTTGCAATGGCAATACAGAAGGCACATGATGAGTTGTATGGGAGGCTGGACATTAAAGAGGGCAAGAAGGACTTGTACCACCTAGCAAGACAGAGGGATTAGACTGGAAAGGATGTGCAGCAGGTTAGGCTTATTAAAGATAGGAATGGTAATGTTCTAACAAGTGAGGAGTGTGACGGGAAGACTGAAGGAGTACTTTGAAGAGCTAATGAATGAAAGAGAAAGAAAAGTAATGGTAATACAAACTGTGGACCAGTAAGTGAGAAAGCTTAGTGAGAGTGAACTTTGGAAAGCTCTGCGAGGAATGAAGAAGGAAGAGTAGGACCTGATGACATACCAGTGGTTAGAGCTGTCATTTCTAACCCGAGCCCTAAGCCTGGCCCTACCCGACCCGAATTTGAGGTAGGCCTGGCCATGATAATGTGCTGGATGGGCGAACCGGGTCAGGATCAGCCGCAATCCAATTATGTAATAACATGTCCTGCCATACATTCACCAGCCGCACTCGGCCATTTCACTGCGAGCTGACCAGATTTGAAAGAGGTGAAAAGTTCAGTTAAGCTTCAGATGGGACTGCACTGCCAGGAAGTGATCCATTGCCCAAATGGACGTTCATTCAGCTGCTGCTCTCAGCGGACGTGTGCAGCCGACAACACAAAAAGGTGAGAGCCCAAAACAGACGTGTTAGAGAGCTAGGTGAAACTGACACTCAACCCACGTCAAAAATTCCAACCAGAGCTGTCCACGTGTCTGAGTAATTCAGAAGAATGCAGCAGAAACAAGGTTTAAATGCTCTTTTATGGTCATGAAAGGACAAACACCCCCTCAGCGCCGATCTTCTGCCCCATTCAGCCGCGGGTCCCAGACCGTTAATAACACATTTTTATTTTTTTTAATTCTCTGGTTCGTACCTGTAATTACTGTATATTCGTCGGGTCGGGCAAGGTTCGGAAATGATGACTGTGGGCTGGGGTTGGGTCAGATCTGATTTTTTTGGGCCCGAATGCAAGTCTACCAGTGGAGGTTTGGAAATGTCTTGGATAGATGGGAGTGAGGGTTTTGACTCAAATATTCAATAACATATCTGAGGGTGAGAAATGGATGACTCGCTGTGGAGACCCCTAAAGAGGGAATAGCCAGAAGAAGAAGAAGATTAGGACTTTAAAAAGCGATCAGTGGTTTCTCTGAATTCAAGCACTGTAACGTTCCTTCATGTCTTGATCCGAATGAACCTGTTCAGACTTTGAATCCCACACAAACCTTTTCACAGTTCTTTGATCTTTGTTCATTTTTCTCAAATATTTAATGTTTTTATACTAGTTAAAGGTGAAGTCTGCAGTTTCTGTAGAACATCAGCACTTAGAAAAAATTTCAACAAGCAAAGCATTCTGATCCCTCCCCCTCAGAGCCATATATGGCTCTGCCCCCTTGTGGTCTGTTGAAATTCAAATTCAAGCTCTGTTTTTATTGGCTGATTCAAATTCAAGCTCGGTTTTTATTGGCTGGTTACAAACTTTGTTTTTATTGGCTGGAAAATGGCGGGTCACTTTTTCTTTTTAGAAATGCTTATTTACCACCTGGAGAAGCAAGGGGACAATATATATATATTTTTTTTTTTTCAGAGATTACCTCTCTAACATCAATCTAGTGACAGAGTGAAGAAATATGTTAAAAATATATTGTTAGAAAAGTTACATATAGCAGCTTTAATAATAATAATAATAATGTCACATTTTTGTCATCTGTGTATGTTTCCATACAAGACGAAATTTGACTCTGCATTTAAACCAATCACCACCAGGTGGGGCAGTGGGCAGCTATAGAAAGCGCGCCGGGGAGCAATTGGGATGAGGTGTGCTGCTCAAACACACCACAAGTTATGCCGTGACTGGGGTTTGAACCTGGGTCCTTCGGGTCCCAAGTCGGTTCCCCTGCCACTACACCATCTAGTTGCAAGACATTGCACTGTTTCATACTTTCTATCCATAGACATTTATTTCTTTGTCCATTCTTCTGTGGGCCTGTGACATTGCTGATAATCTGGACCATCTTTCAAAACAACAAGGAATCAAGGAATCAAGGAATCAAGGAATCAAGGAGTTTTATTAACATTGCATCAATTTCCACCGATTACAACGTAAGTATGTATTGCAGGCATCCAGAGAGAAATGAGTGCAAAAGCTGCAGCAAAACAAAGCATATTACATGTTTTATCAACACACGATATGTTTTATCAACACACGACATGTTTATTCAACACATTGATATACTCTTAGCGCGGCCAGGCCCAATCTGTCTCCAGATGAAGGTCAAAAGCAGGAAAAACAGGCAGAAACACTGGGATTCACAGCATTGATATTAAAAAAAGATGAATCACATTTTGTCTTCAAGACACCGCGTGATTCAGTAAAAACCATATCAGAGCACATTTAGGTACAATAACAAAGGAAATACGGCAGGCAGGGAGATTGGGTCCATGATTAATTTCAGACAAACACAAAGTTCAGCAGGTGTGCAGCTGGGTGTTATCCGAAGCCTCACAGAAATCTCTGGGGAGGGGGAGGGGGGGGGCTCTTCAACTCCTCACTCTAGGAGAATGGATTCCCACAGCCCGCTTCAAGGACATGTGCAGAAGCCAGATAATGTTTCGTTTGTTATCCAAATAGACCACAGTGTACTTTTCCACTGCCGCCTCCAAGTCTGTGGGTGCTGTTTCATGGCCGAAAGAAATCCAAATATGTGGTTCTGCTCTGCCCCGCTTTCATGAGCTTCCACCTGTCCCTTGATCGATCCTGGGTGGCTGCAAACAAGTCCCAAAACGGACAGCAGGTGCACGGTGGTCCACCACTGCACCAATCGTGCGATTGAGCTCATACAGCAGCTGGGATGAGGAGCCCACGACCCGGTTCAGAGAATTTTGCTGATCAGGCAGTCCCGACAGCGCTCTGATAGCCGCCGAAGCCTCCCTCAGCTTCCGATAACAAACAACTCCGGTTACGCCAAAAAACAGAGCAGTTGCTACCAATAATCCAATAATCCACAAATCCTCCACGTCTTCGACACTCAGAACGGACAGACACATGGGCTGCCACTGACCCCACGAGTCCAGCACGTATCCAGCCGCGTGTGTGTCGGAGGGACAGACAGCTTCTCCTGACACGGTCCGCTTCGTGGAAAAAATCTTATCCATTGAAGAAACAGCCCAATTGATTAATTCCATATTGGTTCGAGTGAGCGCTGAAGGGTCGCAGACGAGACGAAAAGCAAGCAGG
This sequence comes from Garcialebias charrua, assembly GCA_038048925.1. Classification (NCBI taxonomy): domain Eukaryota; kingdom Metazoa; phylum Chordata; class Actinopteri; order Cyprinodontiformes; family Rivulidae; genus Garcialebias; species Garcialebias charrua. The sequence continues at coordinate 3,978 of JBBPBX010016405.1, forward strand.
GAGTAGGAAAAACTTAGGGAGGGAAGAGCAGAAAGATATGCGACCTGCCTTGCCGAGTGCCGGAAGAACAACAACAACAACAAAACAGCTAAACCTGATGCCAGTGATCTAAACAGGACGGACAGCGTAACTGAAAGCCAAAACTAAAAATTAAATTTTCCTTTCACTAAAACTATTTGCACAACTCATTCAACCTTTATTTATACAGGTTAATCCCATTGAGCCTCTGGGACTCATTTACAAGAGAGACCTGATTTTAACAAAGAATGATGACAACAGTGGACACAAAGACAACAACAGACAAAGAAGCATACCAATCGATAGAACAAGTCAAAGAAAACGGTTTTAAAAACAAAACAAAAATCAGCTAGATTGTAAAGCAATGTAGAAAATAAAAACAGGAACATGACTGCATTGGTTCTTACCAGGAGTCCAACAGATTCTTAAAGCCACTTAGAGAGGTCAAGGTCGAGATCTTCAGATCTTTTTGTAAGATTTTCCAGGAAACAGGAGTAGAGTAGGACAAGGCTCTTTTGCCTAGTTCAGTCCTCACTGAGGGAACACTGCAGGTAATTATGTCCTGAGTGCGCACGCTGTAGCTGCACTCACGCAGAGACATGTAGGAGGAGATGTATGAAGGCAACAGACCGAGAAGTGATTTAAAGATGAAAATGTACCAGTGGAAGAGTCTGCGTGAAGTTAATTATGTCCAGTTAACCAGTGAATACAGGGTGCAGTGGTGGGTACGATAATCACAGCCAGTTATGAATCTTAGAGCACCGGGCGTCTTGCCCCCCAACCCTCATGACATGCTGAGATTGCTGACAGAAACACTTTAATTGTAGAAAAGGAACGGCCTTTCTCCAGCAAGTCCTGTAGAAAGGTAAGAAGCTGGACCAGATCACAAGAATAAGAAACAATATTCCTTTCCTTTCATTTGGTGCATGGAAATGCACCAAGCATTTGGTTTGTTTACAGACCCTGTAGCGTCATCACCGTCTCCTTTGCCAGCATGTGAGTCTGGCCCGGCCCTGTGGGCCTTTGACATGGCCCCCCGTCACTCATTGCTGAAATACACTGAAAAGTACCTGGTGGCCAAAACGGCATGTCGCCATGGTTACCAGGTTCTGTCGGCGCGCCCTCCGGGCATGCGGACGTGTTGCATGTTTGTTGAACACTGTCCCTTCAAAAACACACCATTAACGAGCATAGAGAGTCTGTGTTGACACAGCCCTTTCCCCTTGTATGGTATTTACCACATTGCTGGGGAGGCCTGAGGCCATCAGCTTGTTCCTTTCAGCAGCCAAGCTGTAGGTTGCCACAGACCTGGGCGTAAGCGGAGAAGCTGTTCTTGTTGGTGATGCAGTGGGTCCCTGAAGAGGAGCAGATGCCCATGTTCCTGGAGTAAGCCCACCTCCAAGGGCCCTGGGCCCCGTGACCCCTTGGGAGCCAGTTATATTAGGGAGGGGACCTTCCTGTAAATGTGTTCCCACACCACCCGGACCGGGGGTGCTGGGGGACAGGAGCAGTGCACTGTCCCTGTTAGATAAACGTGGACCGGAACGTTTGCTTTTTCTCCTTTTAGGGAGAGGCACGGCACGGAGGGAGTGCAGGTTTTGTATGCGAACAGACCTCCTGATTCCAGTCTGTTCCATGACTGGGTCTGGTTCACAAGCTTCTGGCCCCACCATTACTCTGGAGCTTGGTAAAACTCCAGGGAGCTGTGTCTCTCCTGATGAGGGGATGCCATTTAACAACAGAGCTGATTCAATGCAATGAGCACTATCACATGTTGCAGGTTCACTGCTTGTGCACGGTCTGCTGTCCGTGTAAGATGAAAAGTCAGTTTTAGCGTAAGGATGTAAAACTGCACTAAACACCTTTTTCTGCTGAGCACCTATAAGCCTGGCTGAAAACATTAAGTCCAGACCTTTCCGAGCATGTGGAAGAGGAAACTGATCCAGCCCTGGTGCATTTCCTGTTTTGTAACGTTTGTTTACAGACCCTGTAGCATCATCACCGTCTCCTTTGCCAGCATGTGAGTCTGGCCCGGCCCTGTGGGCCTTTGACATGGCCCCCCGTCACTCATTGCTGAAATACACTGAAAAATACCTGGTGGCCAAAATGGCATGTCGCCATGGTTACCAGGTTCTGTCGGCGCGCCCTCCGGGCATGCGGACATGTTGCAGGTTTGTTGAATGTGTGTATTTTGTCGGCCCTGTGGGTTCCGACGGGGTGGGAGTGGAAAGACGTGACCCCCCTCACTTGGCCCCGTGTACCTGTTTGCAGACGCCTCTGGGTCTGTCTGTTGCAGACAGCCCTGAGGCCACCTGCTGGGGTTATTGTCTGAGCTAGTACCCCATGAGCCGCGAGGGAAGGGGGGGACAGTCCCCCACCCTTTATAGTGATCGGTATCCGAGGGGAGCTGTGTTATTGATGATGCTGGTTTTTTTTTTGAGTCAAGAAACAGGGTTAAGCTGTTCTTTGAGTTTTTATTCGTGTTTTTGTGTAACGACATTTCTGACTTTATGTCACTTACAGCAGAAAAAACATGTTTTGTGCACACATCAAAGTCACCAGCTTTTTGTACCTTTTTACAAATAAAGTCTGGACATATAAAATTCAGCTCCCGTACCACATGGGCGGGCGAGCCTGTAAAGCTAAGCAGAGGGCCCGTTTCATCAGGCACATTTCTGTCTTGTGTTCCGGTTTGCCGAGGAGGTCCTCTGTTGGACCGCCTGGCGGGGAACGAACCGTTCCTACTCCAGGCGTGACTGGCTTGTGGCGGACCCGGTGGGGTTTTTTGCCGGTGCTCCCCCTCGTACGCCGGTCTCTTTTGCGGCGGATTACGTGTGGCTGAGCGGTGCCGAGGCTGCACTGGCCTGTTCCCAGCTGTCTCTCTTGGGGGGGGCAAAAGCTCTCCTGGGCATGCCTTCCCGGAGGGCCTCAGCCTGTTTGCACCTCTGTTCAAGCCTTGTCTGAATCCGGTCCAGAGCCTTTCCAAACAGTCTCGTCGGTTCTATCGAGTGGTGCAGAAAATGAATCTGTTGTCCTTCCGGGAGGTCTGTTAGAGTCATCCACAGATGATGTTGGGCAATGACCACCTCAGCCATGCATCTGCCCTGTGCAATGGCTGCAGTCCCCATCATGCGGAACACAAAGTCTGTTGCCCTACGGGCTTCCTCCAGCAATTCGGTGGCAGCCTGCTTCTCTGTCGTCACCTGGAGCTCCTGGAGCTTTTCAGCCAGGTACGCCTGCATCATTGCGGACGCGTTCATAGTGCGCACCGCGAGGCCCTGAGCCCTGTAGCATTTCTCGAGCTGAGTAGCTGAGGCTCGACAGGCTTTACTGGGCAGAGTCGGTTTTGTTCCAGAGGACCTGTGGGCCAAATGGGATGCAAGCGTGTCCTCCATTTGTGGCACGTTGGCTATTCCTGCTGCCTCCATTCCAGCCACGTCGAGGAACTGTGACAGTGGGAGCAGAAAAAGGAACCCTGGGCTCAGGCCAGGTACGAGTCAGCTCTGTGAGGAAATCCGGCAAGATGGGCATCCTGTGCCTCGTTGTAGATTGCTGCTTAGCATGAAAATAATTTCCTGCCAACCTCGTGACTTGTTGATGGGGTGGAGGTTCGGGCCACGGGATATGTAGCACGTCCGCCGCTCTGCGGTACAAGTCGAACAGAGCGGGGATCAAAGTGTCAGTCTCCGAGAGCACAGGCGCAGGGATGTGAGAGAGGTCCCCATCCTCCCCGTCGTACTCGTTGTCAGCTTCGTCGCCAGAAAATTCACCTGAGGCTGTTAGTGAAATCTCATCCGCGTTCATCATGCCTCGAGTGTCAAAGTCGGCTGTCGAGTCCCCGATAGGAGCCGCCACATCTGGGCTGTTGCCCCATTCGACTCGAGTACTGTCCTCCAAAACCATGCTCTCGAGCTCCGGCGTGGGAGTGAGAGTCTCAGTGAGGTCCGGGTCTGTTGGCGTCGCAGCTGCACCCATGGCTTTGGCCACGAAGTCCACCCGGTGCCTCCTCACCACCTCCAACATCTGGCTGCAGTGTGGGAAGGAGTCGGGCGCGTCTAGCACCATTTTTGCGTCCAGAATTCCTAGGCAGACAGGACAGGCCTTGTGGGTGTCTGTCGCCGAGAGGGAAAAACCGCAGCCGCTGGGGCAGGCGCGCGAGGTTGGGCTTGCCGTCCTGCTAGCCTTTTTCGGAAATCTCGGCTTTCGCTTTCCTCTCTCTGGAGCCATGTCAGAGAGAAAACATGCAAGTCTTTCCAAAATTCTTTTTCGAGACGTCTCCTCCATCGCGTCGCTTTCGCTGGCTAGCCTGCTATGACTTAGCAAGGTAGCGATGTGACGCAGTTAGCGCCGTCGAGCGAAGCAGTCTGCGGAGAGAAGAGAATAAAAACTTCGGGGTTAAAGAAAAATGTGCCGGACTAGCTTTCGCCAGCCCAGCAGTACGCAGCAAAATTCTCTGTACGCTCAGCGTAGGGAGCGAGCTCACCTCTGGTCGAGCGATGAACAACAGAGAAGTCCCACGAAGAGAAGAGAAGTTCAGGTTTAAGCGAGGTGAAGGGCAAAAAGAGAAAGTAGGATGGGCGTCCGCATCTTAAGTACCCAGAGGGCGGGGTCTCTGGGGTGATGCTGACGCCCCCTGCCGTTAAGGCGTGATTGTATTCCTTCAGGTAATCGCGCGGGGGCGCAATTTCCCATAGCAATAGTGTTGCACCGAGTGACTGACTGAAAAGGGAACTGTTTCCAGTGAAGAGCCGTAGATGAATGCTCATTGCAACAGCCTCAGTCCTGATGAGCTCTGTCTGAACACAGACAGCACAGGACGGGATTTCTTTGTTGTTGTTGGTGTTTGTTGTTTTGGCACTTTTATTGTCAATTGACATTACCAGTTCCTAAAAAAATTCACACCATTGGATTAAATGTGAATAAATAAATAAAAAACAGAATGCAATGGTTTAAAATCTCATGAATCCATATGTATTCACATCTGCTGTGCTATTTAAAATGAGGTCTAGAATAAAATGTTCAGGTTGTTTTTTTGTCTTATTACAGAGAAGAAACAGCAGCTGATCCTAAACAGAATGCCGAGCCGATGTCTACGGAAGCGTAGTGCTGACACCTTGGGAAAATTTTTTGGGGGGCTTATGTAGTAATAACGTGATACGTATCACGTTATTACGTGATACGTATCACGTTATTAATAATAATAATAATAATTAATGTCCTTTTTTGTCATCTGTGTATGTTTCCCATACACAGACAAAATTCATCTCTGCATTTAACCCAACCACCACCAGGTGGTGCAGTGAGCAGCCATAGAAAGCGCCCGGGGAACTGGAGAATTAGGTGTGCACTCATAGACACCCCAAGGTGTGTAGTGGCCGGGGCGCGAACCCGCGTCCTTCGGGTCCCAAGTCGGAAGCCCTGCCACTACACCATCTTGGCTCCATTACGTGATAATATCACGTTATTACGTGATACGTATCACGTTATTACGTGATATTATCACGTTATTGGGTGATACGTATCACGTAATAACATGATACGTATCACGTTATTACGTGATACATATCACGCTATTACGTGATATTATCACGTTATTACGTGATACGTATCACGTAATAACGTGATACGATCACGTTATTACGTGATAAGTATAGATGTCCATCCACATGGTATCAGCATTTGGGGTTTTTAAAGGGAGCAAGCTAACAGAGCTACAACCTGATGGCGTTTCATAGAAAATGCAGATGTTTGATAAGCAAAAAATGTGGGGGAAAAACCCGCTCGTGTTTAGTTTTCATGAAACTGCGAAAAACCACATTAGCTTATTTTGAGTGAAGTTTGGATCTCTGTCTTTAATGCATATCTTAGAGATATTAGTAGAGAAATGTAGAATATACCCAATAATTAAAGGAACTGAATGAAGAAATGTAAGTTTGGTGATAAACATGGGAGTTAGAGTCAGTTTATCAGAAATTTATTCAGGAGTAAATTAACCAAGACAAATCAAGTACATGGGAATGCTAGTTTTCTGAATGAAAAGGTTGACACTTTCAAAACTTTGTAGTATCAAACTCTTGGTCAAGAAAGTGGAGAACTTTAAACTGTTTAAGTGTGCATCTTAATCATCTTGTTTTGGAGGTCAGACCTGCAGTTCTAGGCTCTACAGTACATCCCTTAATTTGCATTTTATCTGGAACTACCTACTGGATGAAAGCAGCACAGAAGCCAGCCTCTCTCCCCAGGCTCTGACAGGGGACATAAAACTGAATAAATCCCCCCAGGCAGATGTAACGTTGACACTGACTTGTCCTAAAAAACATAACATGTCTAAAGAAAATAATACAGCAAACAGTTGAAAAGTGTCTTCATTTTATTGAATTTTCATCACTCTACCATCTAGAGCAGCACATTCATGTCGACGTGACGTTCTAAAATGCAGACTAGCTACAGGAATATCAATATTGCGTTTGTTTGTGAAAACTTACACACTTTGTCAAGTTTGCATTTAACTTTTTTTCCTAAAATTTTCTTAACATAGCCATAAAATATCCAGACAAATGTCATCCTATACAAAACTACTGCACTCTGTGGAAACAACATGCCATTGTAAAAAAGGAACAAAATACTGTTTATAATAAAAATAAAAAAAACATATGCTTTAACACTACTTTGACTAAGGCTGCGCTTTTTTGCGCAAGTGAACTTGGCTTCAAAATCCCCCGGTCCCTTTCAGTGGGCTATATAATGTCGATTCAAATGCTAATGACCCTACTAAAGACCCATTAATTGTAAACCTACACCCCCCCACCCCCTACCCCTCAGTCCAAAATCCTTGGACCCAGTGCAGGCCTTGTATAACACATAAGCATTTATCGCTGCCAGGTCAAGCATGATGTAGAACACGGCAATGGGCCGCACCGTATATAAATGTGCAATCTGGTCCATTATACCGGTGTGTCAGTTGACCTCAGGTCGTGACCTGTGTCGGTCCATCAGTTGACCACATGTCATGTGACCTGTGTCGGTCCGTCAGTTGACTTCATGTCGTGTGACCTATGTCGGTCCATCAGTTGACTTCATGTCATGTGACCTATGTCGGTCCGTCAGTTGACCTCAGGTCATGTGACCTGTGTCGGTCCGTCAGTTGACCTCATGTCGTGTGACCTGTGTCGGTCCATCAGTTGACTTCATGTCGTGTGACCTATGTCGGTCCGTCAGTTGACCTCAGGTCATGTGACCTGTGTCGGTCCGTCAGTTGACCTCGGGTCATGTGACCTATGTCGGTCCGTCAGTTGACCTCGGGTCATGTGACCTGTGTCGGTCCGTCAGTTGACCTCAGGTCATGTGACCTGTGTCGGTCCATCAGTTGACTTCATGTCGTGTGACCTATGTCGGTCCGTCAGTTGACCTCAGGTCATGTGACCTGTGTCGGTCCGTCAGTTGACCTCATGTCATGTGACCTGTGTCGGTCCGTCAGTTGACCTCGGGTCATGTGACCTGTGTTGGTCCGTCAGTTGACCTCAGGTCATTATACCTGTGTCGTTACGTCAGTTGACCTCATGCCGTGTGACCTGTGTCGGTCCGTTAGTTGACCTCATGTCGTGTGACCAGTGTCGGTCCGTCAGTTGACTTCATGTCTTGTGACCTGTGTCGTTTTGTCAGTTGACCTCATGTCATGTGACCTGTGTCGGTCCGTCAGGTGATGGACAACAATAGGTCAAGCATGTTGTAGAACACAGCAATGGGCCACTTGCATGTGCCGGCACGTATCGTATATACATGTGCCAAGGACAAGGAGAGAGACAGTACTTGTAAGCAAAATAATTTATTTGACAGACCATCAGGGTTACAGGATAATCAGCACAGCAGAATAAGACAATTTTATGCATAAAATTGTTCTGGAGCAGACAAAGCTTTCCGTTCAGTGGATGTCCCAAAATGCTCAACTGTGAGATAAATTCAGGGTCTGTTATGTGTGAATTCAGGTCAGGGCCTCTCTTCTGACTAAGGGGGGAAGTGCAAGCAGAGTCTTACTTACCTGGTGGAAACATTGGAATGCAGTCTGTGCAGTCTGGTGTGGTGGGGGTGTCTGAGTTGAGTGCACACATATTTATAACAAAAGGCAGTTAATGGTCCAATGATTGTTCAAGAGAAGGAGGGGGTTTGTCCTCAGGATCTTGAAAATTCAGTCATCCTAGTGTTTTAAAGACTTTCCATAGGTTATTCACTTTTATCATGAACTGTAAGACTTACTCACATTTTCAAGTTTGCATTGAATTTTTTTAAAACAGTTTTCCTAAAATTTCCTATTTTTGTTGGGCACTTATAGCAGAGACTGTACAGACACGTTCACCCATAAACATTAAGTCTTTCGACAGCTTAAACATGCATAAGCAGATTAACAAAAAAAACATACAGGCACTCCCTGTTAGATTATTTCTACATGAAAAAGTGTGAAAACATAAACTATTCTCAATCATTTAACATTACTTTTGATGTGTTGAGGTTTCACATTTAAATAATATTGAACTGTCCCATTCTGCTCAGGATTCTTCTCAGAAGAAAACTTGATGAAATTCTGTAAATTAGCCATTGTGCAGGCAAAAACAAGCGTATGGGCGAACCTGCATTATGGGTAATGGTGCTGATACCATGTGGATGAACATCTATACTTATCACGTAATAACGTGATACATATAACGTGATACGTATCACGTAATAACGTGATACGTATCACTTAATAACGTGATATTATCACGTAATAACGTGATATTATCACGTAATAACGTGATAATATCACGTAATAACGTGATAATATCATGTAATAACGTGATATGTATCACGTAATAACGTGATATGTATCACGTAATAACGTGATACGTATCACGTAATAACGTGATACGTATCACGTAATAACATGATAATATCACGTAATAACGTGATACGTATCACGTAATAACATGATATTATCACGTAATAACGTGATATTATCACGTAATAACGTGATAATATCACATAATAATGTGATACGTATCATGTAATAACGTGATACGTATCACGTTATTACTACATAAGCCCCCCCAAAAAAATTTCCCCAGGTGTCAGCACTACGCTTCCGTAGTTGTCAGATGGAGTTTATTTATTTATTTTACTTTTTGTTCCGTGGCAGACTTTAACTTCCACACTTGATCTTCACTATGCTCATTCAAGTTACATCTCACTGTTTCTTGGTTATTTTCTTCGGAGCCGTGGGTCTGCTGTTAGCGGCTAGCTCTGTGCTAGCTTCCCCAGGCTTGACTGGCGCGATGTTGACGCACTCCGCCTCGTAGCTGCTTGAACTTAGCATCTTCTGTTTCCACCACCAAACAACTGGGACTTTTGCTTAGACCTCGTTACATCCATAGAAGCTCTTGGAAGAAATTCGCTTACTCTCGGCAAACTGGGTTGGACTCAATTCTTTTCCCGCTTGGTCCACGCGACGTGTCGCACCTCGATTACGTCATCAGAACGTTGCGTCTGTGGTCTCTTGTAGTCCACAGCACACGAAATGGCAAGGGAAACGTGGAGTGGACCTCAGTTTGCTTAAACCGGTTCTTCAGGCATCCAGTCCAACTAGTATTAAAATAGAACTTTTCAATGTACAATCACTATCCAACAATCTTTTAAACACTATCCACCTTTCTGATCTTAGTTGATATTATTATTTGATTTTACTTGATTTTATCACTTGTTTTATTTTGTTCTTTGATATTTGTTGCACTTTGTAGCACTTTGAGATTTTTATTAATGAAAAGTGCAGTATAAATTGAATTCATTATTATTATTATTATTATTATTATTATTATTATTATTATTATTATTATTATTATTATTATTATTATTATTATCAGATGGGTTCTCACATCACAGACCTGGAGAGGAAAGCAGCTGAGCTGGTGTGGAGGAGCAGCCCAGTCCCAAAGAACTGAGGGGAAACCACTTTCACCCATTATTTTACTTTTTCTTTGTATTTTGGCTTATGTGAAGGTAAAATCGACAAATGAAGCTGATTAAAGCCCCACTACTATATGAAAGTTGTGTGTACATGTTTTCACCCAGCTGAGGAAGACTACATCCAGTGTCAACCAGAGGATCACGTGAATGGTGTCAATAGGGCCTAATGGTACCAACCAATAAAACTAATCCATCTGTCTTTTTTTTAAAAGCTGGCAGCACTTAGAGAATAAAATAAGATGAAGAGTGAAGACTTGTGTGAGGACACAGCAAACCTGATGAGAAAATAAGATTACAATCTATGGTTTTAGGATTGTTAAAGCTGAAAAACAGTCTGGAAATGTGGACCGTGCTTTGACTCTCAGCCCAGGTGTCTTTCATTTAATTCATTCTTTAAATATCTTTGACTTTCTACAATAACACATATTTAAATGAAACATTTTTAGAAGAGTCAAATGTTTACATCTTTTCAGTATTAAAATAGATCACATCTTACTGGATTATCAGAGTCAGAGTCAGAGAGTCTTTATTGTAATTTGCACCGCATGTGGTACATGTGATGAAAACGAGATTATGTACACGGGGTCCCAGTTACATCCAGCAACAAATGCAAGAGAAAAACAGTAATAACATCTAGAATTAACTAAGAAAAACATCAACTAGTAATACACTAAGCCCTAATGTAGTGGAAAAACATCATTATAAACAGCAGCACGAACATGAGTCTGTATGAGCAGATGGTCACAGATGAACACAGCAACAAGAAAACAGATCAGCATCAGCATGATGTGATATTTTGCAGTGTTTATTCTTATTATTTATTTATTCATGAGTCTAACAGCCTCAGGGTAGAAGCTGTTCCTCAGTCTAGTGGTTCTACATTTGATGCTCCTCAACCTCCGTCCTGAGGGGAGTGGGGCAAAGAGTGAGTGTGCTGGGTGAGTGAGGTCTTTCATGATGCAGGTGGCTCTTTTTCTGCATCTGGAGGTGTAAATGTCTGTGATGGTGGGGAGACTGACTCCAACAGACTTCTGTGCAGCCTTCACCACTCTCTGTAGAGCTTTCCTCTCTGCAACTGTGCAGCCTCCATGCCACACATTGATGCTGGAGCACAGGATGCTCTCCACTGCACACCTGTAGAAGGAGGTGAGGACTGGGCTGCTCAGACCAGCTCGTCTCAGCCGTCTGAGGAAGTAGAGTCTCTGATGACCTTTCTTGATCAGGCTGGTGGTGTTGTTGCTCCAGCTGAGGTTATCATTCAAGTGTACACCCAAGTATTTGTAGCTGGAGACCACCTCCACCGCAGATCCACCTATGTTCAGTGGGGCATGGGTGTGTTTGTTCCTTCTGAAGTCCACAATCATCTCCTTTGTCTTCTTCACATTCATGTGAAGATTATTCTCTTTGCACCAGCTCTCCAGGTGTTCCACCTCCTGTCTGTAGCTGGACTCATCATTGTTTGTGATGCATCCCACCACCGCTGTATCATCTGCAAACTTAACAATATGACAGCCTGGATGTGTGGCTGTACAATCATATGTGAGCAGAGTGAACAGAAGAGGGCTCAGCACACATCCTTGGGGAGAGCCAGTGCTGAGGGTTATGGTGGAGGAGGAGAAGTTGTGGATCTTCACGGACTGTGGTCTGTTTGTTAAGAAGTCTAGTACCCAGTTACAAATGGAGGGGCTTAGTCCAAGTGTAGATAGTTTGTCTATCAGAGTTTGGGGGATCATGGTGTTGAAGGCAGATGTGAAGTCCACAAAGAGCAGACGCACGTATGAGTCCTTCTGATCCAGGTGAGTGAGAGCAGTGTGGACCAAAGAGGAGATGGCGTCCTCTGTTGATCGGTTCTCGCGGTATGCATATTGATGAGGGTCCTCGTTGATGTTGACGGTTGTCTTGATGTGGGACATGACCAGTTTCTCAAAACATTTAGCGACTATCGGGGTGAGGGCCACCGGTCTATAGTCATTCAGACCAGTCACTGTGGAGCTCTTTGGAACTGGGATGATGGTGGCGGTCTTCAGGCAGGTGGGAACTGACTCCAGTGAAAGTGAGGTGGTGAAGATGTCAGCCAGCACCTCACAGAGCTGGTCCGCACATTCCTTCAGAACTTTCCCTGGGATGTTGTCTGGTCCGGTTGCTTTATGAGGGTTGATCCTTCTGAGACTGCCTCTCACTTCTGCTGCGGTCACTCTGAGATGCTCTTCATCTGGTGATGAGGTGAGTCTGGTGCTAGCTGGTCTGTTTGGATCTTCAAAACGTGCATAAAACTTATTGAGGGCATCAGGCAGAGATGGGTCCCTGGGGCATTGTTTGCTCTTGCCTTTGTAATCTGTTATGCATTTGATGCCCTTCCACATGCTCCGTGGGTCTTGTGAGGTGAACTGTCCCTCGATCCTCTGTGCATACGTGGCCTTGGCCTTCTTAATGCCATCAACCAGTTCTTTCCTGCTCTTTCTCAGCTCCTCTGTATCTCCGGACTTGAATGCAGTGTCCCTGGCTGCTAGCAGGGTGCGGACTTCTTTATTTAACCAGGGTTTTTCGTTGGGGTAACATTTAACATATTTTTTTATGGATACATTTTCAGAGCATGTGCTAATGTATCCCAGAACTGAGGAAGCATAAAGTTCCAGATCCACTGAGCTCCCATTCGTAGCTGCCTCCCTGAAGACAGACCAGTTTGTATTCTCAAAACAGTCTCTCAGCATGGAGGTACTATCTTGAAGCCAAACTCTTATCTCTCTTTGTTCCGGCTTGGAGTGTCTCAGCGGGGGAAGCTGTCTTGGGACCAAGATCAAAATGCAGTGATCGGAAGCCCCGAGCGGTGGGCGTGGCTTCTCCGTGTACGCCCCCTTCACATTCGTGTAGACTTGGTCAAGCGTTTTATTTCCTCTTGTTGCTATGAAAACGTGCTGATTGAAGGTTGGGAGGGAGACTTGTAGATCCACGTGATTGAAGTCACCAGAAACAATGAAGAGCCCCTCAGGATAATTACACTGCAGCAAGGTGAGTAAGTCATGAATTTCTCCCTGGGCGTCATTAGCATTATCATCAGGGGCTATGTAAATAACAGTAATTAGTATCACTGAATAGTCACAAGGCATGTAATGAGGACGGCACCTTACTGTTATGAGCTCCACAGCAGCTGAGCAAAGCCTTTTGATAACAGCACAGTTTGAACACCAATCCTTGTGCACGTAAACACACACACCACCGCCTCGTGTTTTTCCCGTAGTCTCGGTGCACCGGTCCGTTCTGAAAAATAGTCTGTCATCCAGCTCATAAACAGAGTCCGGTGTATCCTCAGAGATCCACGTTTCTGTCAGGCAGAGCACAGAGCACCTCCTCAACTCCTCCGACGCTGTTACTCTCAGTCGGAGCAGATCCATTTTGTTGTCCAGCGAGCGGACGTTGGACAGAAAAAGAGCCGGCATCGGGGGTCTCCCGGTTTTAGCGTCTGCCCGCAGTCTCGTCATAATTCCTGCTCGGCAGCCCCGCTTCTGACCTCGGGAGCACCGCTTCCTTTTCTTTCCCCTGGAGCGTGAACCGGAGCGCATCTGCTTCCAGAAAGATGTTCTTAACAGCTCCAATCTTCCGAGCTCTGATTTGAGTTCGTTGCTGATATCAGCTGTGCCCTGTGGTAAATCCGCTCCGATTCTTAACAGTTCAGTTCGGCTATAATTCACCCGCAAAAAACGCGCAGAGTCAGGTACAAAAACACTATTAAAATTACTAAAAACTAGGGATGAACCGGGAGCTCGTGAAGCTGCAGCTGGTCTGAGCGCGGCCATCTTGGTAAGATTATCTGTATTCTGTTGACTTTTCCTAAAATACTGTAATCACCCCAATAAAAAACTGATTTTTTAAAAACGTGTTTTAAATTTCTATACCTGACATTAAAGTATAGATCCCAGAAAATCTATGAGATTAACCTTTTTATTACTATTTCATTTTAATCACAGTTTGCAGTTGTAACAAATTAGGTCTGTGTGATGGACCGAGCAATAAAAGGACAGTCACAGGCTGAATCCATTTTCATTCATTTATTCAACCTTTATTTATACAGGTTAATCCCATTGAGCCTCCAGGACTCATTTACAAGAGAGACCTGATTTCTTTAACAAAGAGTGATGTCAACAGTCCAAATGTTGGTTTTTAAACCCCCAACAAACTTGGGTAAATCACAACAGATAACAAAATTGGGCCTAGCCTACAGTATAAAAGAGGTCAACATAACTGAACTCTACTCAAACAAACAGACCTGTTCTTCTTTCTTCTTGTTTTATTGGCGGTTGACAATCAACTGAAGGAGGCATTACCGCATGTAGGACCACATGACCCAAAAAAAACTTTTTCCTTTTACATGTATATCCTATTATACAATCTACACTATTAAAAAAAAAAAAATATAGCCTGATGGCCTCTGTTTCCTGATTCTTTCTGCAATAAATCTACAATGTCCAATTTCATTTTCATTCTACTAAGAGACAAAGGGGGATTATATATTGGCTGATCAACCTACAAAGACACAAAAAGGGAAAACACACAAACTCCTAACTGAAACTAACATAAGGAAATCCCACTCCACCCCCCTGCATGATCCTAAATTGTGATATAACCCAGTCTGCAGGTCTCCATGCTTGCTGGCCCTTTCCACCTTTGTTCCCCTGCAGGACTGGAGCAGCTGGCACTGAGGTGTTCAAATCATTATACATTTTTTTAGAAACACAAAATTAGAAAAGAGAATATGTAGACATAAAGCCATTTTGATCCACACTCCATACCAGTAGGTGGCGGTAATGCACATCTTCCATTGTTTGCCAACCGCCAAAAAACTCCAATAAGAGGAAGAAGAAGCTGGCACTGAGGTAACTCAAAAAACAAAGATTAAATCAAGTCAAACACATTAACAGTGTAAACCACAATGTGCACACTTATTTTAGCATACAGTGTTGTATGATTATGTAAATAAATTCTAAACAATAAAAACAATTACTTTATTTGTTACTCTGGAAATTATATCCTATATTTAAACAAAAAGTATGGTGAAATATACAATAATCTATTCTATTGTATCAGTGTGATGATTAGACATTACGTCATTTGTGTGGCTGTAACTGCAGCCATCACAGTCTGTATTATAAAGGAAACTAATTTATTAATTAAAAATTTCTGCATGTTTCAAAGCAAATGTCTGTAGCTTAGATTTGTTTTTAACAGTTGTTTTTGCAGCTGATTTGAAAAGATTTGAGATCCATCATCGTGTTCGTAGGACTGACTCAGACTGTTGGATAATTTAATTATGCTATCATCAATTCATGCGTGTCAGGCTGCCTTCAGGCCCAGGCCTCCCTTGCAGAAGAGATCTGTGACCTGTATGAGATTTGCCTGGTCAAATAAAGGTTAATAATATTAATAATAATAATAATAACTCTTTTTAATCAAAAAGCCACACAAGGAGGACAATTTTTTTCAACCCAAGTTTACTACTTTCAAGGAGTGCAACACTGAAACCAGGCATGCAAGATGGTACTGTACATGTTGCTTCATTCCAAGGCCTGCCCTCGGAGAAGAGTTAGCAAAAAGCTTAAATACCCATTATCAGACAGAGAGGTCAAGACACGGCCTCTGATCCACAGCTCACAGTCGTTGAAGGCGTCAGAAGTTATCAGACTCCTCTCCAAGCAGACAAAAAGACTCTTTTGACTTCAGCACATGGTTCTGTATCAGTTTAACCCAGAAGCCTGTAACCTTTATGATCAAAAGAGCCATTTCTGCCTCTTCGTTCACCAAATCAAATGTGTCCGGAGCCGCAAAACCTGCTACAACTAGGAGTCTCAACTTGTGGCCCACAGACCACTATACAGTAGTGCACTTCTCTGGCCAGTAGGGGTGACTTTATAAAACTAAAATATCTTATGGATTTCTTTTGTAATTTACTGATATTTTTTCATTTTAAGACAAACTAAAAGACAAGATTCTTGTACAGGAGAAAAAATAATACTGTAGAGTTTTTTTTACTCAATTTCTAAAAACTAAAACAAAAAACTATGCAGGATGTGATTTTTTTTCAATTGTAGAAAATTACGTATTCTACATTGACGTAATCAACTGAAAGTGTTTTACTCCTTGTAATGTTACTAGTATTCACATATTTGAAAAATAAATTACAGGAAAACTGCTAAAACTAGCTCTTTTAGTTGTCATAAGAACCAGTAAAAATCAGTTTTATGTCAGTTTTGGTCAAAGCTTGAAAGAGCCGCTGCAGAAGGACCAAAGAGCCGCATGTGGCTCCAGAGCCGCAGGTTGCAGACCCCCTGGTTTAACCTAAGCGAAAACATCCATGACCTTTACATAAAACTTCCCCCATCACAGAGCTAAACCCTTTTTGTTGGCTGGACCAGTTCAACAGACATTAAAACTGGACCAGTGCTTCCATGTCTGCAGCTTCATCAGAGGTGACTCAGCTTGAAGAGCTCTTCTTAAATGGAACAATACTTCCCTCTAGTGGTCACGTGCTCTCCCTGCAGCTTGATCTCTGTCCATGGTGCTGAAATCTGCTCTCCTGACTGTGGCGTTGAACACACAGACACACATATGAGTAAATGTACACTTGTGCTCGGATGTGTAGTCCCACTGTGGTGCTCGCCAAAGAGTGTGAGCATTTCTGAGTGCGTTGCTATAGCAACCAGCACTGGAGCACAAGTGTCTATGCACTTCCCTGTGTGTGTGTGTGTGTGTGTGTGTGTGTGTGCAGCCATGGCAGAGTGTGCAGCTGCTGGACTGCACTCTTTGCCCAGTGTGAGCAGAGTGGGCCACTCTCAGCTGTGTGTGATGCTATTGTAGCAGTCGGTCCGGTACATGGAGCTCTTCATTACCAGTGGAGTGACGAGTGGGCGTTTTGAGAGGCTCTGCCCCGGAGCCCACACTGGCAAGAGAAGCTGCGGGCTCTTTAATGGAGGTCTGAACGGTTGGACTTCTGCACAGGATGCAGGGAAACACTGTATGTGTGTGTGTGTGTGTGTGTGTGTGCGCGCGCGTGCTTGTGTGTGTGTGTTACAAGCTAAAACAAAATGTCAAACATCTGAAGTGGCCTCTTCTGTTCCCCCAACAAACCAAACCATCTGTAATATTTATTTAAATAAATTATTATTATTATGGGCAGCACGGTGGCACAACTGGTAGAGCTGCTGCCTCTCGGCAAGCAGGTCCCTGGTTCAAATCCCAGTCCGGGGGCCTTTCTGTGTGGAGTTTGAATGTTCTCTCCGTGCATGCGTGGGTCTTCTCCAGGTACTCTGGTTTGCAGAAGAAAAACATGCATGTTAGACTGAGTGATAACTTTAAATTGTCCCTAGGTGAGAGAGAATAGTTGTTTGTCTCTATGTGTCCCTATGATGGACTGGAGACCTGTCCACGGTGTACCCCGCCCCTCACACAGTGACCGCTTGACATGGGCACCAGTGACACCCGTGACCCAAAATGGAAGAAGCAGGTAAAAGATAATGGATGGAAATTATTACTATATTAATGATTTATTATTATTATTATTATTGTTATAGACAGTTTTACTTCATTGGTGTTGAAAATATACAGTACAAGGTCATGCTTTTGAATGTTTACTTAAAATGTCATCTTAACAGTTGGATGTTTCTGACACCCCCCATCCCAATAAATAAATAAAATAAAAATATAAATCACTAAGCTGTTGCTTCTTCTTCTTCTTCTTCTTCTTTCGGCTTTTCCCTTTTCAGGGGTCGCCACAGCGAGTCATCCTCCTCCACCTCACTCTGTCCTCTGCATCCTCTGTCCTCACTCCAACTACCTCCATGTCCTCTCTAACTGCATCCATATATCTCCTCTTTGGTCTCCCTCTTTGTCTTTTTCCTGGCAGCTGCATTTCTAACATCCTTCTACCAATATACCCACTGTCCCTCCTCTGGACATGTCCAAACCATCTCAGTCTGGCCTCCCTAACTTTATCTCCCAGTTGTTTAACATGTGCTGTACCTCTGATGATCTCATTCCTGATCTTATCCATCCTTGTCACTCCTAAGGAGAACCTCAGCATCTTCATTTCTGCCACTTCCAGTTCTTTCTCCTGTCTTTTTGTCAATGCCACTGTCTCCAGACCATACAACATAGCTGGTCTCACCACTGTCTTGTAAACTTTTCCTTTGACCTTTGCTGACACCTTTTTGTCACAAATCACTCCTGAAACTTTTCTCCATCCACTCCATCCTGCCTGGACTCTCTTCTTCACCTCTTTACCACATTCCCCATTTTCCTGTACAGTGGACCCCAAGTACTTGAAGTCCTGCACCTTTGTGACCTCTGCTCCTTGTAGCCTCACTGTTCCACTGGCCTCCCTCTCATTCACACACATGTACTCTGTCTTACTACGACTGACTTTCATTCCTCTTCTTTCAAGAGCATACCTCCACCTCTCCAAGTTCTCTTCCACTTGTTCCCTGTTCTCACCACAGATCACAATGTCATCTGCAAACATCATAGTCCATGGGGATTCCTGCCTGACCTCATCTGTTAGTCGGTCCATCACCAGAGCAAACAAGAAGGGGCTCAGAGCCGATCCTTGATGCAATCCCACCTCCACCTTGAAGGTATCTGTCACACCCACAGCACATCTCACCACTGTCCTGCTGTCCTCATACATGTCCTGTACCAGTCTAACATACTTTTCTGCCACTCCAGATTTCCTCATGCAATACCACACCTCTTCTCTTGGTACCCTGTCATATGCTTTTTCTAAATCCACAAACACACAATGGAGTTCTTTCTGACCCTCTCTGTACTTCTCTATCAACATCCTCAAAGCAAAGATGGCATCTGTGGTGCTCTTTCTTGGCATGAAACCATACTGCTGCTCACAGATAGTCACATCTTGTCTAAGTCTTGCTTCCACAACTCTCTCCCAGATCTTCATTGTGTGGCTCATCAACTTAATTCCCCTGTAGTTGCTACAACTCTGTACATCACCCTTATTCTTAAAAATGGGAACCAGCACACTTCTTCTCCATTCCTCAGGCATTTTCTCACCCTCAAATATTCCATTAAATATTTGAGTCAAAAACCTCACTGCCATCTCTCCGAGACATTTCCAAACCTCCACTGGTATGTCATCAGGTCCTACTGCCTTCCCCTTCTTCATTCTTTTCAGAGCTTTCCGGACTTCACCCTCACTAATCTTTCCCACTTCCTGGTCCACCGTTTCTATTACCTCCACTCTTCTTTCTCTTTCATTCTCTTCATTCATTAGCTCCTCAAAGTAATCCTTCCATCTTCCCATCACACACTCCTCACTTGTTAGAACATTCCCATTCCCATCTTTAATAAGCCTAACCTGCTGCACATCCTTTCCAGCCTGATCCCTCTGTCTTGCCAATCGGTACAAGTCCTTCTCGCCCTCTTTAGTGTCCAGTCTCCCATATAACTCATTGTACGCCCTCTGCTTTGCCTTAGCTACTTCCCTCTTTGCTCTATGTCCCATCTCCTTATATTCCTGTCTCCTCTCTTCAGTCCTCTCACTGTCATATTTCTTCTTGGCTAATCTCTTTCTTTGAATGGCGTCCTGCACTTCACTATTCCACCACCAGGTTTCCTTATCATCCATTCTCTGTCCAGATGACACACCAAGTACCTTCCTACCTGTCTCTCTAATTACTGTTGCTGTAGTAGCCCAGTCACTTGGAAGCTCTTTCTTACCACCCAGAGCCTTTAACAGCTCGTCTCTGAATTTCTCACAACATTCTTCCTTCTTTAGCTTCCACCATTTGGTCTTCTTCTCTGATTTTACTCTTTTTCTCTTCTTCGCAACAACAGTCATTCTACACACAACCATCCGATGCTGTCTGGCCACACTCTCCCCTGCCACAACCTTACAGTCTCCAATCTCCTTCAGGTTTCCTCTTCTACACAGAATGTAGTCGATCTGCGTACTCCTTCCTCCACTCTTATAGGTCACTCTATGTTCCTCCCTCTTTTGGAAATAGGTATTGACTATAGCCATTTCCATTCTCTTGGCAAAATCCACCACCATCTGTCCTTCCTGGTTTCTTTCCTTGACACCAAACCTACCCATCACTTCCTCATCCCCTCTGTTTCCTTCACCAACATGTCCATTCAGGTCTGCTCCAATCACCACTCTTTCCTCCCTGGGAATACTCTCTATCACTTCATCCAAATCTTTCCAAAATTTATCTTTCTCCTCCCCATCACATCCAACCTGTGGAGCATAACCACTTACTATGTTTAGCATCAGACCTTCTACTTCTACCTTTAGACACATCACCCTATCTGACACTCTCTTCACCTCTACTACATTCTTTGCCAACTCCTCCTTCAGGACCACCCCTACTCCATTTCTCTTTCTATCCACACCATGGTAAAACAGTTTAAACCCTGCTCCAATACTGCGAGCCTTGCTGCCCTTCCACTTGGTTCGCACTAAGCTGTTGCAATTTGTTTTAAATGAATGTTATCATCAACAATATGGTAGTAGCTGAGAGTCACTCCCAACAATTTAATTTAATTCAGTTTATTTATATGGCACCAAGTCACAACAGAAGTCATCTCAGGGCACTGAATAGAAACATTCATATACATTTAAAGTGAATTAATCGCATTAATTATCTGAGGAGCAGACTGCTTTGAGTTTAACTCCATCACAGAGCTCTCATCTTGAACAAGCATGAAGACAACAGTGGAAAGGAAAAACTCCCTCATGAGGAAGAAACCTACAGCAGAACCAGGCTCAGGACAAGCGTCCATCTGCTTCAAGTGGGTTTGATAGGAACAGATACACATTGGCAGGTCAAGAATCACATGGTAAGATTCATTCAGCCTTTATTAAACAGATAAGACACATTGAGCCTCAAAGACTCATTTACAAGTGAGATCTGTTGGACAGACAATAAAAGTGGTGAAAAATGACACATAGGGTTTGGAGACAAAAAAATTCCTAACACATTTTTGACCTCTGTTTGAAGGTCAAAAATGTGGTAATGAAAGAAAGTCTTGCACACAAGCACATAGTGACGCCGACATTACGCAGAGGGCGGGGGGGACTCAAAGGCGGTTGAGCAGCCAGCTCATAGATCTGTGCACACTCATGGGGGGGAGCTGCTGAGGTCGGCCAGAGGCGAGAGTCCTGAAATGATGACAGAATGTTTATTCAGCTGTGCTCCTCTGAAAAGTCCATGGAATTCCTCAGTAGCAGGTTCTATTATAAGATAGAAATAATATCAAATGAAAACTATTTTATTTTAACAATTCATTTAAAGAAATTAGGTCAATTTGTCCTCCAGTAGTCTAAGCCTATAACAGCATAACAAGCCAACTCTATAGGATTTATCAAAAAGGAAAGTCTTAAAACTTGACAATGTGTCAGCTTCACGGACAGAAACTGGAAGTTGGTTCTACAAGAGAGGAGCCTGATAACTGAAAGATCTTCCTCCCATTCTGCTTTTGGAAACTCTAGGAACCACAAGTAAACCTGCAGCCTGAGAGCGAAGTGTTCTGTTAGGAAATATGGAACAATAAGGTCTGTAATATAAGATGGAGCTAGGTTGTTGAGAACTTTGTAGGTTAGAAGACAATTTATGAATTAAATTCTGTATTTGACAAGGAGAAAATAGAGGGAAGCTAAAACTGGAGAGAGATGATCTCTCCCACTAACTCCAGTTAAGACTCTGGCAGCAGCAATTTGGATCAACTGGAGACTTTTTAAAGAAGTTTGGACACCCAGATAATAAACCATTGCAATAGTCCAGTCTAGACATGATAAAAGCATGAACCAGTTTTTCTGCATCATTTTTAGATGTTTTTAATTTTAGTGATATCACGCAGGTGGAAGTAGGTGGTTCTAGAAATGTTTTTAATGTGGGGGATAAAATACATGTCCTGATCAAAAATAACACCAAGATTTTTAACATTAGAGCTGGAGGCCAGATTAATGCCATCCAGAGTTGATGAAAGACTGAACATTTTATTCCTAAGATGCTCAGGTCCAAAATCCAAAGCTTCATTCTTGTTGAGTTGTTCCAACACAATCTGAGTGACATCTTGTAATACTGGATGAGACCTTGGATAATCTTATTTCATCTATTTAATAAATCCGCTACGACTCCATCATTTCTAAGACCACGACAGTGAGTCATCATCTCTGATGTTTTGTTGCTTTGAAACAAGAAACTCGTGCAGAATATGTTGAAAACTACAACATATTCTTTCATCAATCACATTGCCTGTTTTCAGCAGTGACCCGTTTTAGCCTACTACAGTAGTTGCTTGTTGATGATCCCATCTAGTATAAAAGTGTATTTAGAGTAATTTTTTGTCTTACAGAGATGTTCAAGGCAGTATGTTGACTTCATGGGTGTTTCCACGCTGCTCTGTATTTACAGAGAGCAGTGCAAACATCTCCTTCCTCTATGCTCAGATTGCTTCCATACGGCACGGATGAGCTGAAGAGAGCAGAAACCAAGTGAGAGACGGAAGGTAGAAACAGAATTAAGCGTCCTCGTCTACAACTCAACAACAAAAGCACAAGAGCCCTGGCAGACACACGAACACAGCCTCAAGCTGCTCTTTGATTCCTGCTGGGCTTTAATCTGTGCCGTGCTGTTGGCCATCTTTGAAGTGAAAACCTCTGACACCACGGCCTCTCCATTTCACCCCGTCACCCTCACAACAAAACAGATGTGATCGCCTGCCGTGTCTGCACTCTCATGCAGATGGCTGAGCTCCAACATGCAGACGTCTGCATTCTGACATGTAGATGTCTGAGCTCCGACATCCAGCCATGTCTACGCTCCAACATGCAGACGGCTGCACTTCTACTATCATGATCTGCTTTAAGCATGCTGAACTCCCATGCAGGAACTCACTGGGAGACTCTAGGTAAAACAAGTTATTATAGTTTATTTTAAATGAACAAAACAAAATGCTGGCATGGCAGCTAACTAAAAGCCCTTTTCCACCGGTCGGCACGGGTCGGATGTTACGTCATATGTGCGTCGCAGAGACCCCCTTTACGCCTTCCCCACCGGATATTCCGTGCTGCCCCGCGCCAGATTTCTTGAGATTTTTGGTGTGGTTTCAGAGGAGTGCCGAGGCGTGCTCACCCGCTCAGGAAGGAGGAGACTCGAGCTGTTTTCACGGAAGCGAGGGAAGCGATCACGGCAGGACTTTACATGAATAACACGGTAAAAACAATTATATGTTTTTAAAATTATAGCAAAGATGGGTCTTCAGCTGAACGTGTCAATAAAATCACGTACTGCTCAAAACTGCAGGAATTTAAAAAGTAGGATCGCCACGAGCAACGCGCGCGGGCGGCTTTATGTCTTTAAAATGTAGCTCAATGAACAGATATAAAAATATATTTCATAGCTGACTTTATAGTACGAGGGCTCCTGAGCTCAACCACGCTTTAATATTGTCACGTAGTGATCAAATCTGCTGCATTTAAAGTAGGTTCGCTTTGACTTCTTCCAAACCTGTGCGTGCACTACGAAAATAAATTATAAAAATTCGAATAATAATTCAAATAACTCAAACGGGTTACAGTCAGTACATGAACATGTTGTGATTAAAATGAGTTAGTTTGAAAAATATCTGCCATGTGGTTTTTGAGGTATTAGCTGATATGTGTTACAAAGTACAAGGGAGAAAAAGATACGAGCTAGCTTGACACATTTATGTCTATAAAACATTGAATATTTATTCAAATAACTCAAACAGGTTACAGTTAGTACATGAACATGTTGCGAATAAAATGAGTTAGTTTAAAAAATATCTGGCCTTTTGGTTTTTGAGGTATTAGCTCATATGTGTTACAAAGTACAAGGGAGAAAAAGATACGAGTTAGCTTGACACATTTATGTCTATAAAACATTGAATATTTATTCAAATAACTCAAACAGGTTATAGTTAGTACATGAACATGTTGTGATTTTTATGAGTTAGTTTGAAAAATATCTGCCATGTGGTTTTTGATATAATTGATGATATGTGTTACAAAGTACAAGGGAGAAAAAGTTACGAGTTAGCTTGACACATTTATGTCTATAAAACATTGAATATTTATTCAAATAACTCAGACAGGTTATAGTTAGTACATGAACATGTTGTGAATAAAATGTTAGTTTGAAAAATATCTGACCTTTTGGTTTTTGAGGTATTAGCTCTGTTATCAGCCTATCAGGCGGATAGGTGCAGCGTCCGCAGTGAAGCGGGCGCTGTACCGGTCTGTCGTGGTGAAGAGAGAGCTGAGTCAAAAGGCAAAGCTCTCAATTTACCGATCGATCTACGTTCCCACCCTCATCTATGGTCATGAGCTTTGGGTTATGACCGAAAGAACAAGATCTCGGATACAAGCGGCTGAAATGAGTTTTCTCCGCAGGGTGGCTGGACTCTCCCTTAGAGATAGGGTGAGAAGCTCAGTCATCCGGGAGGGACTCGGAGTAGAGCCGCTGCTTCTCCACATCGAGAGGAGCCAGTTGAGGTGGCTCGGGCATCTGGTTAGGATGCCTCCTGGACGCCTCCCTGGTGAGGTGTTCCGGGCATGTCCCACCGGGAGGAGACCCAGAGGAAGACCCAGGATACGCTGGAGGGACTATGTTTCTCGGCTGGCCTGGGAACGCCTTGGGATTCCCCCAGAGGAGCTGCTCCAAGTGGCTGGGGAGAGGGAAGTCTGGGCCTCCCTACTTAGGCTGCTACCCCCGCGACCCGACCCCGGATAAGCGGAAGAAAATGGATGGATGGATGGATAGCTGATATGTGTTACAAAGTACAAGGGAGAAAAAGATAGGAGCTGCTTGACACATTTATGTCTATAAAACATTGAATATTTATTCAAATAACTCAAACAGGTTATAGTTAGTACATGAACATCCTGTGATTACATTCTATTAGTAAAAAAAACAGTTTCTGGACTAAATTAACCACATTTTTCTTTTACAGTCACCAGAAGAAAATCACCAGAATTCAACAACCTGTGTCATCTTCTGGAGGAAGCCGTGAGACACCAGATGGAAATTTGTTACTTCTGTTTGTCACTTCAAACTTTTCCTATTAAACGTTATATTTTCTTAAGTGGTGTTCTGGAACATTCAATTTCCTAAACTTATTTTACAATGTAAAGTGTGTCCATCCATCCATCCATTTTCGTCCGCTTATCCAGGGTCGGGTCGCGGGGGTAGTAGCCTAAGTAGGGAGGCCCAGACTTCCCTCTCCCCAGCCACTTGGAGCAGCTCCTCTGGGGGAATCCCAAGGCGTTCCCAGGCCAGCCGAGAAACATAGTCCCTCCAGCGTGTCCTGGGTCTTCCTCTGGGTCTCCTCCCGGTGGGACATGCCCGGAACACCTCACCAGGGAGGCGTCCAGGAGGCATCCTAACCAGATGCCCGAGCCACCTCAACTGGCTCCTTTCGATGTGGAGAAGCAGCGGCTCTACTCCGAGTCCCTCCCGGATGACTGAGCTTCTCACCCTATCTCTAAGGGAGAGTCCAGACACCCTGCGGAGAAAACTCATTTCAGCCGCTTGTATCCGAGATCTCGTTCTTTCGGTCATAACCCAGAGCTCATGACCATAGATGAGGGTGGGAACGTAGATCGATCGGTAAATGTAAAGTGTGTATAGTGTTTAAATCCATACTGGAAGTTAAGAGAACTTTCCATTTGCATTTGACCTTTAAAGAATCATAAGATAAAGATTATTAGAATCTGCTCAACTGTTATTACTTTATAAATTATTTGGTTCTAGGATGAAGTCATACAAAAAAAGTCAAAAATTAAAAGTGGCAACCAAAGTGCTGTACAATAACATAAAAGACAAGTTAATTAAAAACTATAAAAAGCATACAAAAATAAATACATATACCAGTCTTACTGCAGGTGTGTTAAAATGCCATAAAATATAAGATCACGTGTTAAAAGCCAAGGAATAAATGTGTGTTTTTAAATAAGATTTAAAAAGTTTTGAGGACTGTCAGCAGCAACTGCTCAGCTGATCTGAGAACGGGGAGGGCAGGAAGGTTGAAGCAGCTCAGACAAATATGGTTTTGCAACTTTATCAAGCACCTTGTGCATAACTAAATAATAAAATATGTTTTTAATACATCTTTATTGTAAAAATACTAAATTGGAAAATACATGGGTTTAAAGAAGGCAACAAGGTAGGATTATGAATTGGGTTTAAAGATTACAGCTCATGAGGTACTCATTATAGCATGACATCTCTTTCACAACATTCTGTCAAAGCCTTTATTGTGTTCTTCTAGTGGTGGCTACTAGTAAATAGCTTGAGGGAACACTACTGCCACCATGTGGTAAGACGAGTAGGATTCTGGACCCCGCCCACAGAAGGGGTACAAAAAAGCTGTGGAAACAGAATATAGATGTGACCCGACCCGAACTGAGCCGATCTGAGCCGATCCAACCCGAGCCGAGCCGAGCGGTGGAAAAGAGGCATAAGGAGAACACAGAGGGAGACCAATCACAACAGCCAATAGAATAACAATCCAGAGACAAATGACTAGACAAAAGGAAGCTGAATAAATAGAGACACTTGTGAGGTAGAACAACAAACACCTGTGGTGATTGAGATTAGGCACAGGTGAGACTGAACACTAAGAGGAATCAAAAAGGCGTTCAATTCAAGATCAACTGGACTTTATTTGTAACAGAAGACGTTTCGCTTCTCATCCGAGAAGCTTTATCAATTCAAGCTGGGAATTGATTGAATTGATAAAGCTTCTCGGATGAGAAGCGAAACGTCTTCTGTTACAAATAAAGTCCAGTTGATCTTGAATTGAACGCCTTTTTGATTTATCATGTCCTGGACGACTGAGAATCTTCACCAGCATAACACTAAGAGGAGGAACTCTGAGGGGTGAATGAAACAGGAGGAAACAGAAAAGACAGGAAAAAAACAGAAACCTCACATCAACAACCCCACCAAAACCCCACAGTACCTCCCACTCAAGGGATGGCCCCTGAAATCCCAAGAAAGGAGCTAAATCCAGAACCATCCTGAATGAGACAAGAGATCTGGCAAGCAACCAGGATACCATCCATCTTTGGGCAAATGGTAAATGGAGCTTATTTATATAGCGCTTTCCAGCCCCCTGTGAGGAGCCCCAAAGCGCTTTACAATACCAACCATCCACCCATTCATTCAGACATTCATACACCGGTAGTGGTAGCCTGCCTTGCAAGGCGCCATCCAGACCTACCGGGAGCAATTTGGGGTTAAGTGTCTTGCCCAGGGACACAACGACACATGGTGGGCGGATGCGGGATTCGAACCTCCAACCTTCCGATCGGGGGTCGACTGCCATTACCACTGTGCCACGTCTGCCCCATAAGAGGCAAGAGATACGGTGGGCAGCAAGAAGACCACTCAACACTTGCTCTTCTCAAGGGCGGACGTCTCCTCTCGGTCTCCACTTTGCTTTTGCTTTGCCTTGTCTGTGAAACTGTCAGAGCTTCTCTTCTACAAAATCTTCCGAATCATAACTATGGACTTCAATTTGGTCAGTTGGTCCCTCAACACAACTGATAACATGTCTTCAAAAAGAAGACAGGCTGTAGGCGAGCCGATTTGCCCTGTTGGCATGCACACAGCTGGATATCTCATCAACTTGGAAGACTTGATGACGTGTCTATCTCTGCTGTCATCTGTGGACCTTAAGGACACATATTTAATTGGATTCATGATAACTGGTTCCTGCTTTTGGGATTCGGCTGGTTCCTGGTCTATCAACAAACAAGGAAGATGTCGACAGCAAATCTGGACCTGGTCAGGCTGCCTGCCTTACATGATGGCTTGGTTCATGTCTCGAGAATCCAGACTTTTGGCTGAATGGATTAAATCTCGGGGATTTTCTCAGGCACGTTCCACTGGTATAGTCATTTAAATTTTGACATTTCAGAAGCGAGTGGACCGACACAGACTGAAGGTAGATGTCATTAAAGTTCTGCCTGTCCCCAAAACAATCGTGTTTATCTGACATTCAGCTTCCTGACTGGCCTTGACAGGCCGTCTTATCTCAACACGCCTGCAGAAGTTTTGTAAACCTGACGCTCTCACCCCTCCCAAACCTGCTACTGAGGAATTCCACAGACTTTTCAGAGGAGCCCAGCTGAATAAACATTCTGTCATCATTTCAGGACTCTGGATTTGCCTCTGGCCGTCCTCGGCAGATCTGTGACTGGAGATGGGACCAGAAGATCTGCAACTGGAAATGGGACCAGCAGATCTACGACTGGAGATGGGACCAGGGAGGTTGCAGCTGACATAGAGACTGGTGAATTTATAGTAGGTGGTGAAACCAGTGAGTCAATAGCAGGCGCTGAGACTGGCAAGTCCACAGCAGGTGGTGCAGAGCAGTGGTCATTGCCTCCGACACTCATGGAGAGGCGCGGAAGAAGTAGGTTGTCATCCCAGGCGTCCACACAGGAGTGTGGGCCATCCTCCCCGACACCCATGGAAACACGGGAAGGTGGGTTTGGCTACTCAGAACTCAGCTGCTTCCCCGGCCAGCGAGGGCTTGACAGCTTCGTCAGCTGAGCTCCAGGCAGGCGGTCCTGCTTCCCGGAGGAACCGAGAGGCCAGCCTAGCCTGGGTGGATGGAATGGATGGCATCTGCGGCCAGTTTCTTCAGATCCGCTATGGGACAGACCTTTACAAGAGATCCTTTCTGCCTACAGCCATCAGCATCTATCACATCTCTTAATGAAACGAGGATAATGAGTTACAACAGTTAATTTCCGTTTGGGATTGATAAAGTATTTTTGAATTGAATTGAATTATCTTTTACCCACGTCTTCCTTTTCGGGTCACAGGGGTCACTGGTGCCCATGTCCAGCCATCATTGTGCGAGAGGAGGGCTACACCCTGGACAGGTCGCATATCCATCATATGATTAGAGTTTATTTTAAATACACAAAACAACACGATGGCATGGCAGTTAACTTACTTCAAGGAGAATACAGAGGATTACAGATCACAACAGCCAGGACAATCCAGAGACAAATGACAAGACAAAAGGAAGTTGAATAAATAGAGACACTGATGAGCCGATAGGGATCAGACACAGGTGAGACAGGGGCTGAACACTAGGAGGAGGAACACTGAGGGGTGAATGAAACAGGAGTAAACATAAAAGACAGGAAAAAACAAAAACCTACATGCAGACGTCTGCACTCCTACATGCAGACAGCTCATTCCAGAGCCAAACTCTTGTTCATATATTCAATCCTTTTTCCCTGCTGGCAAGCTGAGCCTAAATTTATCCCAGCCAGAAAATTGGGGCTTTTGTAACATTTATCACCTTCTGTCGGCTCTGAAACATTAATATCTTACAGGAATAGAAGCGGGCATCAGACTTTGTTCGGCCATGAAGGCAGCTCTAAGTCTGGAGGAAAGAAAAGTTGAAAAGTGGGACAAAGAACGATCAGAACACATCTCGGTTACTTTCACAACGGACTGTCATGTTCTGTGTTGTTTCTGTGTTTTAGAAGTGGCAGGATCTGTGTTTTGTTTCTGACTTTCTTGTGTCAGATTCTGATCACTCCATGTTTCATGTAAGTTTTGCTGCCACATAGGGGTTCAACTAGCCTGGCCCTCGCCTTCCTGCACAGCTCCGCTCAATTCTCATTTCCCTTCACTGCACAGTCTGGGACTTCTCCCATAGACAACGATTTCTCCGGCCGATTTTTGACCGGACCAATCAGAGAACAGAAGGGGCGGAGTTTTTGGCCCCTAACCCACGCCCCCACCTGTCCCAGCGCGCAGCCAGCGAGCATTCGCATGTTCTCATTCAAAGCGATGCAAAGCGATGCAGGACTGTTTTATATGTGACACAAATGTATTAATTTCCCCTTCTTAATCCCTTATCTGGAGTTTTCTTTTGTTTTTTTGCCAAAAGTCAAGTGATCGCTCCCTCCCTCCTCCTCCTCTCCCTCCGCTGAGTGAAATGAACAAGGAAATGACTGAGGTTGTCACGAGAGAATTAAAGAGTCCCATCAGATTTCCTGGTCTTCTGGTGTGTTGGACCAGCGATCCATGGTTTTATTTTATTTTATTAGAACGTTTTATTAACATATAAACACAGAATATCCAAAGGCAGCGAGAGAAAATTCAGCAGGAGGCGGAGCTGAAGTCAAGTTCAGAAGACCACGGGGGAGCGCGCAGCCAACGAGCAGCCGCATGTTCTCATTCAAAGCGATGCAGGACTGTTTTATATGTGACACAAATGTATTAATTTCCCCTTCTTAATCCCTTATCTGGAGTTTTCTTTTGTTTTTTTGCCAAAAGTCAAGTTATCGCTCGCTCCCTCCTCCTCCTCTCCCTCCGCTGATGCTTCAGGTTGTCACGAGAGAATTAAACTCGTGTTCGTTGCTGCCCGAGTCCCATCAGATTTTCTGGTCTTCTGGTGTGTTGGACCAGCGATCCATGGTTTTATTTATTTATTTTATTAACATATAAACACAGAATATGCAACGGCAGCGAGAGAAAATTCAGCAGGAGGCGGAGCTGAAGTCAAGTTCAGCAGACCACGGGGGAGCAGCCATCAGCAGAGGCCACGCCTCCAGCAAGAATCGTTTCTCTATGGAGAAAGTCCAGACCCTAGTCCGAAGCGAAGTGAAGGACAAGGGTCTGGTTTTAACCAGGCTAGGGTTCAACAGACTAATCGACTGATCGACTAGCCGATTCTGGGACATCTTGCAAGTTTTTATATTTCACATTGACTAGTCGCACCCCCTCCACCCCCCGCTGTTCCCAACCCTGTTCCACCCAATCCACGTGGTGGATTAAATAAAATAAAACTAAAAACAGCAGGGCGGAAAAGCTGTCATTTCTAACATGGCCCAGCCTGAGCCAAAATAATGTGCTAATGGGGGCGTGGGCTGGTGTTGGGCTTTTGATTGCGTCAGCAGACGCACGCGGCTGATGATCCAATTTGGATCATCACCAGCCGCGCTGACCGGCCAGTTAAAAGACGTACAGAAAAGTCCAGATGGATCACTTGCAGACACACCTGCAGTTTTCCAGCCGCTGCGTCCGCAGGTGCGCGCGGCCGACGACCGTTGATAACTAAAATAACTATAATATTATAATAAGGTGCTTCACCACAGCACACCCCGCTGCCCTCAGTTCCATTCCACCCAATCCACGGTGGTGGATCAAATAAAATAAGGTTAAGAGCAGCGGGGTAGGCGGTGATGGAGTCTACAAGCTCCGCCTGTTCTTAGCCTTATTTTTTTTACGTGCCGCCCGTTTCTTTCATTTTTGCAGCTTGATAATAGTTTTGCTTTTCCTTTGACTTATTTGCAGTATATGATAAATGGTAGGAGCATAAATATAAGCCCAATGTTTCGTTGTTATTTTATTTTGTAAATAATAAATGACGTTTTTTGCAGATTTTTTTTTGCAAATATGATATAGCGTCTTGAGTTCCTATGATGTCATCGACTAGTTGATGTTGACTCAACTTTTATCCTGTTAAAGTCGACTTTAAAAAAATATGTACGGTAGTTTTAACCCCTTCTGTCATGTCAGCCTTTTGTTTAGTAATAAATTCATCTTTATTTTACGTCCTGCCCCTATGTCTGCCTGTACCTGGGTTTAACCGAACCAGACCGCAAAAAGAAGGGGACAGCTAGAGGGACACTCAGAGAGCTCATGGTTTAGCAAAAAATAAATAAATCTAAAAATCTAAAAAAAAAAAACCTCATTTGTTAAGAAGCTGGTAAAGATAATGGATGGATGGATATTTTGATGCGGAAAGTTAGCAAGGTAACATACTGCACTAAAACTATATATACGGTGGATCTGATGTGGTAATATCTCTGTATCCTTCATATATACGTACAATTTCTGGGAAATTCCGTATCGCATCCACGGCAGATTACAGATACTAGGATCTACCACAGATGTGTATCTGGAAAATATCCAATATTAGGATTTATCATAAATGGGTATCCAAAAAATATCCAATACTAGGATCTATCACAGATGTGTACAGTATCTGGAAAATATCCAATACTAGGATCTATCACAGATGTGTATCTGGAAAATATCCAATACTAGGATCTTTCTCATATGGGTATCCAAAGAATATCCAATACTAGGATCTCTCAAGTATGGGTATGCATAAAATATTCTATACTAGGATCTATCACAGATGTGTATCCGGAAAATATCCTATACAGTACTAGGATTTATCATGTATGAGTATCCAGAAAATATCCTGTACTAGGATCTGTCAAGTTGAGATCTTCGCATATAGCACTGGAAATATATTGGATATGTGGCATATACGTAAACTTGCATACTGTTGTATCTCCCCGGATATTAGGCCTTTTCATGACCTTTGACCTACAAACACCTGTCCAGCAACTGCTTTGTGTAAAAGTTAATTTCTGTTACAACAGTTTATGGTATTACTGTGGATAATGTTTACACTCCAAGGCTCTCTTTAGACCTTTTTGTGTGTAATGTAGTAAAAAGGTTTTAGTTTTTTTTTAAAACACCTATACGTTTTATACAATCTGATATCTTTTATCTGCTTCTCCAAGAAAAACAGAAGTGAAACGTGATTTAAAGGTTATCAGCATCCTTCAAACTGCCTGTGAGGTAGACATTTAAAGGGTTCAGTAGAGACACATCCCATCAGTGATGAGGTGAAGATATGTCCTTAACGTTCAGCGATCAGCTGGAGGAAATGTTCCTCCCTGTGAGAACTGAAATGGCCAAGAGATGAATCACTGTCTCTTCTGGGCCCTGGGGCAGACAGAACCAGCACCGGTTCATTTAATATGTAAGACCACCAGGACATCAGGGAAATTATCTGATGAAGGTCCCTTCATGTCAGGATGGATGAGAGAAAAGACTTGTTTCCTACTAAAAGTCCATCCTCAGAACTGAATTTAAAGATACAAAGTAAAACTCATATTTTACATAGATTCATTACACACAGAGTGAAATATTTCAAACCTTTATTTCTTGTCATTTTGATGGTTACAGATGATGAAAACCAAAACTCAGTGTGTTAGAAAATTACAATATTGTGATAACGTTCCATATTGGAAACTCAAACACCACATGTACTGTACACAGTCGGATCCTGGACATGAGATACAAACGTCTCATTCCTCAAGTTGAGCAACTCCTGAACCAGGGATGACGTCAAAAGAGTCTCGGAATTTTGGTTTTTCGTCATCTGTAAGCCATCCATTATCTTTTACCCGCTTCTTCCATTTTGGGTCATGGGGGTGGCCGGTGCCCATGTCCAGCAATCACTGTGCGAGGGGCGGGGTACACCCTGGACAGGTCGCAAGTCCATCACAGCATCTAACCATTATCATGAAATCTAACCAAATGAAGTCAGGTCTTTTGGATGGATTTTTCTTGTTGAAATGTTTTGTCTTTAATCCAAAATACTTTTTCAGTCTGAGGAGCTGTAATAATTAAATAGAACTTTCTCATAGTGGATCAACCAGTTTGCTAGAGACTTCCAGAACTAGCTGTTCACATGATAAAGGAGGACATCCTGATGCATGCTCAATAATCCAGGTAGAAAAATCTAAAAATGTTAAGTCTGGTCCTTTGGACATTCAAAAAACAAAAGTGGAACCGTTTCGTCTTTCATCCGAAAAACTTCTTCAGTCAGTCAGGATAAAGGAGGACCATCATTCTAACGATGGATCGTTCGCACCCTGGTGGTTGTTTGCTATTCACAAGGGGCTGAGTGATACTAGCAATAACAGCATGTAAGAGGGGGACAGTTGAACCCGGAGGCCTCCACCTCTGTTTAATGATGGACGGTTTCTTTTCACAAAGATGGCCTCCTTTACTCCTCTCTCAAACCATTGTTCCTCTCTATCAAGGATGTGAACATCTTCATCCCTGAAAGAGTGACCGCTGGCCTGGAGATGAGTGTAGACTGCAGAGTCCTGACCTGATGATGTTGATCTTCTGTGCTGGGCCATCCTTTTGGCCAGTGGCTGTTTAGTTTCCCCGATATAAGACTGATCACAGCCCTCCTGACACTGAACAGCATACACAATATTACTCTGTTTGTGCCGGGGGACTGGATCTTTGGGATGAACCAGTCTTTGCCGTAATGTATTTTGGGGTTTAAAAGCCACTGGGACGTTGTGTTTAGAAAATAAACGTCTCAATGTCTCTGAAACTCCCGCAACATACGGAATGACCACTGGTCTGGGTCTGGGTTCCTTCTTTTCACCTGATGGCTGGCTGGAGTCCTGTTTGGGTTTCTTCTCTGCTTTCAGGAAGGCCCAGTTAGGATATCCACATTTCTCTAGAGCCTGTTTTGTGTGTGATTTCTCCTTCTGTCTGGCTGCTGAGTTAGTGGGGACGCTGTCTGCTCTGTGATACAGAGTCCTGATGACTCCTAACTTGTGCTCCAAAGGGTGATGGGAGTCAAACTGTAAATACTGGTCTGTGTGGGTGGGTTTGCGGTACACCTCAGTTTGCAAATATCCTCCGCCAGAAACTGAGACCTCACAGCCCCCAAAAAGTCAACCAGACATTTTTTACATCTTCTTGTGTGAACTTTATTTATCCACAGAGTTGATGTGAACAGTGAAATATTGGACTTTAATTTTAACCCATGTGTCATCAACATACCTGGACCAT
Organism: Garcialebias charrua; assembly: GCA_038048925.1. NCBI lineage: Eukaryota > Metazoa > Chordata > Actinopteri > Cyprinodontiformes > Rivulidae > Garcialebias > Garcialebias charrua. The sequence goes on from JBBPBX010016405.1 coordinate 38,675, forward strand.
TGACTTGGTGGTGCTCCTGAAAAGGACATTAGGGCTCTCTTTTCTACCTCCTCCAGCTACATGTCCTTGGCTTCCTTTTCCAGCATGTTGTGCTGAACATTCGTTTTGCATCTCTGGAGGCACAACAGGGAGGGGGTAGAGAACAGAAAGCCCCCAAGTTTCATTGTTCAACTGTGACCTGTTTGGTAATTTCATTGGTCAGATTACAGGTCAGTACTCATTGAGTCACAAGGACCCACCTCCCAAGAGAGACGTGTTTTGGGCAGTTCTGTGAGTGCCCAGGTGTGGCAAGGCAAAATGTTTTGGCGGCAGGAAGCTTGTTAACCCGTTAATTTTTTAAATTTAAATCTATAAATTTGCTGCAGGGTTAAAGCCTGTAAATAATGTAGCAGCTTATAGTCTGGTAATTACGGTAGTCTTTATCGCAAACTGTCAAACCCGATATGTGTGTTTGTTTGTTTGTAGTTGTAGCAAAACATCTCATGAACCAGTGGAGAGATTTTAGTCAAATGTTCAGGAAGTGGACGTACATTTACAGCTCGTTAATAAAACCACATGAGCTCATGCATAATGCCACTCAAGTTTCAACAAAAGTAATCTTGGTTTAAAATTGACGTGAAAGGTAAAGGCAGGCAAAATGCACTCTTTGTATTTTTATTTTTTAAAGCTAGGCCTTTTGCAAAGAAGATGTTGAAACGTCCCTTTTCTGTTTTTGGCATCTGAAGTAAGACACGGGTGGATTACCTTTGGATACAAGTCACTGCTTTCACCTTTCACTCAAAACGTTTTATTATTTTTGTAGTGATTGATTAGCCTGGTTGATACCAGACCCATGTCCTTCACTTCGCTTTGGACTAGGGTCTGGCATCTCTGCCATAGACAACGATTTCTCCTGGAGATTTTTGAATGGACCAATCAGAGAACAGGAGGCAGAGTTTTGTTAGTTTAGCCTGACGAGGTCCAGGCTATCAGATAAATTGCTCAGAAACCACTCGGTGGATATTTTTTCTGCCACCAGTGTGTAATTATATGTCTTTAATTTACTGACTGTTGGCCTAGATGAAACATTTGAGATAAAATTCGATTTTTTATCATTTATTTTCGTAGCGCACCCGAGGCTGTTTGGAAAATATCAAACCGAAACTATTTAATATCCAGCAGATTTGACCATTTCGTGAATTGATTTAGGAACTGTTAAGCTCAGGAACACTTCTGATATAACGTCAGCTATGAACTATATTTTTTCTCAGCAGAGAAATAATAGTTTTTTACCTTGTTTTATTGAAAATTCCTTCGTGGCGGCAGCCATTTTGAATGACGACGTCAGTCGACGTCGTTCAAAACTCCGCCTTCTGTTCTCTGATTGGTCCGGTCAAAACCTACCGGAGACATCCTTGTGGATGGGAGAAATGCCAGACCCAGCAGTGAAGGGAAATGAGAATTGAGCGGAGCTGCGTAGGAATGGCGAGGGCCAGGCTAGTGATTGATAAAAATAGAGGAAAGTTCTTGTGTCTGGTCATTTTTATTTACTTTATAGCACGGTGGCTCAGTTGGTAGAACTGCTGTCGCTCAGCGAGCAGGTTGCCCCGGTTCAAATCGCGGTCCGGGAATCTTTCTGGGTGGAGTTTGCATGTTCTCTCTGTGCATGGGTTTTCTCCTGGTACTCCAGTTTCCTCCCACAGACCAAAAACATGCATGTTAGACTGATTGGTAACTTTAAATTGTCCCTAGGTGTGAGTGAGAGAATGAATGGTTGTTTGTCTCCACGTGTCCCTGTGATGGACTGGAGACATGTCCATGGTGTCCTCCACCTTTCACACAGTGACTGCTGGATATGAGCACCGGTGACCCCTGCGACCCAAAAAGGAAGAAGCGCGTAACGATAATGGATGGATGGATAGTTTCCCAAATTTCAAGATGAAACATGAAAAACACGTTTTAAAAATGCACCCTTTCATCTCACGCTCATGTCGGTCACACCATCTCCAACAGTTAAATTAAAAGATGCAGCAGGTAATTGAGTCATCTTTTGCACGGTACGGCTCAAAACAGCACGAGCTCTGGTGTTTCTTTGACGTAAAAGCAAATGAATGAATGATGAAGGAGGGTATAAATAGCTGAGGAGACGTCGAGGAGCAGGAAAGCAGAAGTGACAGGACAGAATACGGGAGGACGGGAGGAGCATCGGGTGGATGAAGTGGAAGTGTCCTTTGTGGACTGTGAAAAGGTCAATTAGACAGTCCACGAGAACTACACAACCCCAGGAGAAGCACAAACACATGAATGGAGGTTTGGATTTCATTATCCACTGCCAGCCCGCCCATCATTTAGCATAAATTAGATGAAATCAGCTGTTGCCAAGGAAATGTGCCTGCATTCTGGTCGTGAAGAGCGTCAGTTTAATAAATCAAAAAGGACTGAGCTGTACCAAAGCGTGGACACCAACAGCGGGCTGGTGGCCGAGGACAGCAGAGATGAAAGAGACGATGAGGACATGCGCAGCGGGTCGTATCCCAGGGTAACCATCTGTTGCTGCTGAACATCATGAATATTCAAACAAGAACAGACACAGAGGTCCATACGAGATTCATGCTATTTTCAATAAAGCATATTTTAATTAGAGGAGATTAATTTTAAATGAATTAATTTGCTTTCAATTATAGATGTTTGAATTAAAGGCAGGGGAGAGGACGGCAGCGGACAGAAGGATGGATCGGGAGGGTACTTGAGAAGGATGAGTTTTTGCATGACTTTATAAGGTTCTGTTGGACCCGGCACTTGACTGAAGAATATTCATGTTATAGCCATTTTTGTCTCGGCTAAGGGTGATAGCTGCGTTCATCGTCCAAAAGTTTCACAGCTGTACATCCAATGATTACTTTCTAAGCGTTTCATTCAAAATCATTTGACTTGTTCATGAGATTTTTTGCTAACAGACAGAGTTGATACCTACAGTTATTACCAAAAATGTAAGCAGAAATATAATGAAATGTGAAGGCCTCAAAGCATGCAATTTGGATGATACTAAGACACTACCTCGCTACATCTTAGTGAACGTATTTTCCGGAATATAGGTTGCGGCTTTTTATCATTTTTGCATGCCCTGCGACCTTCTTCTTCTTCTTGTGTTTAATGGCGGGTGGCATCTAACGTTAAGATGCATTATCGCCATCTACTGTGCTGGAGTGTGGGCCAGAGTATTTTTCAAACCTACCATACTACCTACCTAAACTATATTCTTGTATACAGTTTTGTTTCCTTAAGAAATTTAATAAGTACCTCATTTATCTTGTCATGCTTAACTAATAGCCTGTCCACTCGTAATGTCTCCATCCCATATTTTCTTATTTCCCGTTTTAATTTTTCTCTACTCACCCTATATTTTTCACAGTGGACTATTACATGTTCTACTGTCTCCATGTCCATGCCACAATCACAAAGACCTGTTGGATGTTTCCCTATCAAATGCAAAATTTTATTTAATCCTGTATGACCAAGCCGTAATCTTGTCATCACCACTTGATCCTTTCGACTTCGTCCAATCATTTCCATTCTCCCTACTTTCTTCTGTATCTGAAACAGATGACGACCTTTAGTTTCCTCCTCCCAGAGTCGCTTAGAAAAAGTAAGTAAATTTTGGTTTCTGGGAATCATGCTTGATTCAAAACTCCTTTGGGATGATCATGTCAAATATATTGAGGGAAAATGTAAAAAAGTTGTGAATTTGATGAGGTGTTTAACAGGACTAGATTGGGGGGCAGATAAAGTCAATTTAAAAAAGATTTATGTTGCTCTGATAAGGTCGGTAATGGACTATGGATGCATAGTGTATAGGCAGGCTGCGAAAACTACACTTAATAAATTGGACGTAATTCAGAATCAAGCTTTAAGATTATGCTGTGGAGCCATGAAGACCTCTCCATCAGGTGCAGTGCAGGTGGAAATGGGGGAGCTCCCGTTACAATTAAGATACAAGCAAAACATGATGAATTATTGGGTAAGCTTACAGGGACATAAGAAGGAGTACCATCCAGCAGTAAGAATTTTGATGCCATGTTGGGAGAGTGGAAAGGCTAAAATAGACTGTTTTGCTTGGGCAGCAAATAAATGTGCTACAGAAATGGGAATAAAAGAAAAAAGATATTGCGCTGCCGTGCCATATTCAGTTACACCTTTTTGGTTATTTCCAAATGTGACTGTAGATTTAGAGGTCTATGAAAAAATACAGTTTAATAAAGATATGAATTGTGTAGATTTTGTACAAGATAAACTTAACAATGCATATACATCTTTTCTTACCATATACTGTATACAGATGGTTCAAAGGATTCAGAATCAGGTAAAACAGGATTTGCTTATGTTATTCCTGAGATAAATATAATTATGAAGCAAATAACGTCTGATCACTTAGCTGTGTATACAGTGGAAATGTTAGCAATTCTAATGGCGTTACAATGGATAGATCAAAATATGAAAAATAGAGTACTTATATGTTCAGATTCATTATCATCGTTAATGTCTATTTTGAATTTCTCATCCAACAGTCATCAGGAACTGGTATATGAAATATATGAAGTTATATTTAGACTAACACAAGCTAAAGTACAGGTTACGCTCATGTGGATACCTGCTCATAAGAATATAGAGGGGAATGTAGTAGCAGATCATCTTGCTAAATTATCTCTAAAACAAGTTGAAATCATGGAAATCGCATTTGGTAAATCTGAAATGAAATCTATTATTAAAAACCAAGTTAACTCTGATTGCCCTGCGACCTATATTTAGGTGTGACCTATATATGGCTTTTTATCACTTTCGGCGAAACAAAATTTTAAATCCAGCTCATTTCACAATTACGTTCATTTATTAAGGAAAAGTTCAGCTCAGACACATACTTGCTATAATTTTTATCAAAAAATAATTGTTTTTAAGTGTTTTTTTCATTCAACCTTTATTTAGTCAGGTAAACAGGTTGTTTACAGGTTGTGTTTATACACCGCCTGATTCAAACATTGAAGCATTTACTGATAAAATTACAGAAGTATTGGAAAAAGGTTGTACAAAAACAATGTTCATATGTGGCGATTTCAATATTAATTTAGGGAGTTTAAGAAATTCTTATAATACCAGTACATTCATTGACTCAATGCATACCTTAAACCTTTACCCATTGATATCGAAACCAACAAGGATAACTACGCACAGTGCTACAATATTGGATAATATTTTTTACAAATACAATAAATGGGGATGTGGTTAGTGGCATTCTAATGACTGATCTTAGTGATCACTTACCGGTTTTTACTATCTACAAAAAATATCATAGTAATATGATCAAAATTGCAAATAAGAATAAATTTATAAATACATCAAAAACAGCTATAGACAAATTAAGAAATGAATTAGCTAATCAAAATTGGGATAAAGTTTATGTGGACGATGTTAATAAATCATATGATGAATTTATGCATACTTTTGAATCATTGTATGAAAAAATTGTGTGCACAACCATTATACTAAGAAGAAATGTGTGGATCAAAAATGGATGACTAAAGGTTTGAGAAATGCATGTAGAAAGAAAAATAATTTGTATTCTATTTTTTTTAAAAGTAAGACACAAGAAGCTGAAGATAAATATAAGAGGTACAAAAATAAACTAGTGGGGATAATAAGGAAACATAAGAAAGAATATTACAGTGATTTATTGAGTAAATGTAATGGGGACATGAGGGCCACATGGAAGGTTGTAAATAGTGTCGTGAAAAAAACGTAAGAAATAGCAATTCACAAAATTTTGTGATAAATGACAAGGAAACTAATGATAAAAATGAAATTGTTAACGCATTTAATGAATACTTTGTGGATGTTGGAGCAGACCTGGCTGCAAAAATACCGAAAGTTGATAAAAATACAAATCATTTAATTGAGGGTTATGTAAACAGTATGTTCCTGGAGAAAACTGATTCCGTAGAAATTATGAATATTGTAAATATGTTTGCTGACAAAAAATCCAAGGACTGGCTGGATATGGACATGATGTTTGTGAAAAATATAATTGGTTATGTAACTAAGCCTTTCACATATATATGTAACCTGTCCTTTTCATCTGGAGTATTTCCTGATCGCATGAAAGTGGCTAAGGTGATACCTCTTTTTAAAAGTGGTTCCAAATCTGAGTTTAATAATTACAGACCTATATCATTATTGCCACAATTTTCAAAAATCTTGGAGAAACTGTTTGCAATCAGGATGGATAAATTTGTTGAAAATTTTAATATTCTCACCAACAATCAATATGGATTCAGAACAGGAAATTCAACATCCATGGCTCTGATGGAGTTGATGGAATTAATAACTACAGCGGTGGATCATAAGCAGTATTGTGTGGGTGTTTTTGTTGATTTAAAGAAAGCATTTGATACAGTTGATCATAATATACTCCTTGACAAGTTACATAGATATGGTATTAGAGGACTGGCATTGAAATGGGTTTGTAGTTATTTGAGTGATAGGAAACAGTTTGTGCAAATGGATGAGGTGAAATCTGAGCTCAGCACTATAACATGTGGAGTTCCTCAGGGATCGATACTAGGACCAAAACTATTTATATTATACATAAATGATTTGGTACAGGTTTCAGGACTCCTCAAGTGCATTCTTTTAGCTGATGACACCACTTTTTTTGGTTGTGGTAACTATCTTGAACAAACTTTAAAATTAATGATGACGGAACTTGCAAAAATTCAGAATTGGTTTAAAGTTAATAAATTAACGTTGAATTTGGATAAAACTAGTTACATGATCTTTAGTAATAAAAATAAATCAATTGATGTTCCATTTTTAATTGATGGATCTGAGATTCAGAGAGTTTCTGAAGTGAAGTTCTTGGGCATCATCATTGATGAAAAATTGTCTTGGAAACTACATGTAAGTTCAGTTAAAGCAAAATTATCAAGGTCTATTGCAATATTTTACAGAGTTAGGGATTTACTAAATGATAAGGCACTTTATTAGTTGTATAATACATTATTTGTGCCACACTTAATTTATGGTATTAGCGTTTGGGGTACGGCGTGTAAATCAATTACAATGCCAATTTTTATATTGCAGAAAAGAGCTATTAGAATTATCACCAGAAAGAATTCTCATCATCCTTCAAGCATTTTGTTTTATCAAATGAAACTGTTGAAATTTTATGATTTAATTGATTATAATATTTTGTTAATTTTGTATAAAGCTCAAACTAATGCACTTCCTTCTAATATTCAGAAATATTTTGTCAGAAGAACGAGTAATTATAATCTTAAGGGGACAAATGTATTTGTGAAGCCACCTTTTAGGACTAGTTCGAGGGGAAGATCTACCATAGTTCAAGGAATAGGGTTATGGAATAAATTGGAGTCTGATATTAAAGTGGTCAGATCAATGGTTGCATTCAAAAGAATGATTAAGTTTAAACGGTTAAAAACATATATTTAAATGAGTTGAAATTTGGAAGTTTGTGTATGATACCGAGGGTAGTAATTAATAATTAAGTTGTTCACTATTTTGGAAATTATATGAGTTGGTTGTATCAAGTGTTTATTTTTGGAGGTTAAAATTAAGTTGATTATTAACTTTGTAATCAAAGGAGTTGTCTGTATGAATTGTTTATTGGAGAAAAAGGGGCAGAAAAAATAAGATTTTTTCTTCTTCTGCCGCCTTTCATTTTATATATTTTTTTCTCTCTTATTGTATTGTATTGTTTTGTTGTTTTAATCATAAAATGAATGAATAAATAAATCAAATCAAATCAAATCTTATTGAGCTTCGAGGGCTCATTTACGAAAGCGACCTGCTACAAACTAAAGAATGATGAACAGCAATGATACAAATACATTAAACAATAAACAAAAGAAAAAGAAAAAAGTAGCAAAAACTAGCAGAAACATTCAAGTGTTAATCTTCTTAAAAGCCTTGCTGTGCACTCCTGTGGCAGACATTTACAGCTGTGCTAAACACGGTCCACATTTCCGGGTTGACTCAGCGGTGACGCGTTACGTCGGCGGTGGCGTAGGTTAGACCTATACTCAGGTGCGACCCGTATATAGATTTTTCCAATTTTTTGGCAATAATTGGACAATGCGACCTATTTCCGGTGCAACCTATACTCCGGAAAATACGGTATTTGTAAAATTAATCAAGTATTTTGTGTTTCTGAGGTCTGTTGGCTGTGGCATCCATCTTGAATTAGGTTAACTCCAGAAATTAATTAATTGTAGAGGACACATGCAGTGATTACTTTTTAAAAGAGTTTCATGAAAATCCCTCCACTGGTTCATTAGTGGTGGGCACAGCTACCCAAAACGTTAACTTCGCTAACACTAAACCGCTAAACAGATTTTTAAAAATTGCGAAAGCTAACAAGCGCTAACCTTTATCTTCCGCTGCTGTGACACTGTAAGACTGTCTGTAATGTGACAACGTTGTGAGTGAACACAACTCACAATGGTTCATAAATCAAAGTGTTCATGTCCTGCTCAGACGTGAGCTTTCAGAAATTAATCCAGTCCATCAGAGCCAGAAAGCTGTGCTGTAGCAGAGTGATGCATTCAATGCTCCCTGTGTCATTCACTTTAATGAATTAACTCACTTTAATGATTCTCTTTGTGGTTAACACATTTTATGAATTAACTACAAAGTTGCTGTGAGTCCTCATTAATGCTCTCTCTGTAATAAATCTGTTTGTATTAAAGATTTGTGAAATGTGTGAGAGAGTCACGTCCCAGAGACAACGTGAGTGTTGCAAAGCATGTTGGGTAAAAATGATCTGTGCAATGTTTCTGACTGTTTACGATGTTTCTGGGTGTGAAAATGTGTTTTTCATGTTATTTGCCTGTTCTGGTTTGGCTTAATTTATGTCAAAGTCTCTGTTATTTGCTGTAAACTGACTCCAGGAGTCAGAGACTGTTTGTGGTAGCACTGTGCTTAGCTCTGTATAGCATAGCATTGCTCCGTGTAAATCGCCGCTCTCCTGTATGCTTTTAATGCGGAGATGGATCATCTAAAATACTTAATTTGCTCGAATTAAACTTAGCTGACGCTAATTCCGCGAAAGTTTCCAAAGTTCGCAAAAAAAAACACAAATCCAGCTAGGCAGAAAGTTAGTTCTGGTTTTAGTGGCTTAGCTGAACCGTGCCCACCCCATAATTTGCAGATATCGCTAACACTATAGAAAAACAAACACAGGCATGAGTGAAAAGTTTAATGTCGCTCTCGCCTTCAGTGGCGAGTGATAAACGTAGCTCTGCCATAAATCCTGCCAAAGATCCTGAAAATGCCTCCAACAACGATCTCCATCCAGCCCAGCTGAAAGGATTTATACAAAATTATGGCTGAAAATATTTAGCTTGGCCAACTATGTGGTGCAAACATTAAAACCCATCAGCAAGGGGGTTCTTACCTACCACTTTTAACAGCTGCAAACGGAAACACACATTTCCACTCATGTCTTTCTTTCTGGACCTTCTACACATATGC
>JBBPBX010016406.1:22411-33019 GCA_038048925.1 Garcialebias charrua
AATTCAAATAAGGTTGGATTCAAGGTTTCTGTAAGAGATCTTGAAGGACATCTGTCCATCCATTCATCTGGTGACAAGTTATAATCACCGCCTACCACCACAAAGTTTGAATTATACATTTCCTTATATTCAGTGATAACTTCTGTAAGTTTCAACAATAATGACTTATTCTGATTATTATTTGCATATCCATAAACATTGCACAGTATAACAAAATAACCTTCAACATTTAACACAACTGCCATCCAATGACCCAGATCATCAACTTTGGAAGCAACAACTTTTCCAGGGCATCTGTTAAAACAAATAGCTAAACCTCCAGAACGATTTTTTTTTTTTAAATTTACTACAGATACATTTACAATCATAAGAATGTGAACAAAAAGAACAAGGGACAAGATTACAAGAACAAGGAACACAGAGAAAAAAAAAAATAACTATGCCAGGGGGGTGCCAGATTTCTACAATGAGTGCATAAAAAATAAAATTATACATTAAATATACTCAAGGAGCTACAACATTCAAACGTGTTTATAGCTTTCTTGTTGTTACTCTTAGAAATGGTGCATAAATATAATTCTATTTCTTTAATTAAGCCTGGAAAAAAAGGCGAAGATGATGAAAATTTACATTTGTGAATATGGTATTTGCCAAATATTATAATTAAATTAATTGCCAGTTTTTTTTTAACATTAATATTCTTTTCGTGAAAGCCAAAAATAATGTGTTCATATCTTAACGAAAATTTTGAATCAATATTACTGATGATAAAATTATTACAATGCTTCCAAAATGTCTTAATGATACAACAATTCCAGAATAAATGACTGATTGTTTCGGGGTGCTCTTTGCAAAATTTACAGTTGGGGTCAATTGTTTTGATATATTTCTTCATGAATTGATTAGTAGGATATATTCTGTGTAACAGTTTAAAGGAGACATCTTTCATTTTGTTGTTTATCATCAGTTTCTGATGAAATGTCCACACATTTTTCCATTGTGAGTCAGGGACAAAGTTTCTCCAGTATGAGACAGATGAGGGGATAGAAATAATATCCTGCTGGAACAGGGCACGGATAATTCTGTTGTTCCTACATGTTGAAGAAAAACAAGCTTTACCAACAGTGGTGTCAGTTACATTCAACAAGGATTTCTGTTCATCAAAAACATTGTTTCTAAAGAGTTCACAAATTTCACTAGTAACAGCATCAAACACAATATCATACTCTTTAGAAGTGACAGCAAGGTTAAACTTCATGTTGAATTCATTATAACTGAGTAAACATCCATTTTTCTTAAACAGTTGACCCACTAGAAGGATGTTTTGGTTGAACCATTGTGGATAAAAAAGTGATTTGTTATTGTAAAGGATAAATTTGTTATTCCAAATAAAAAAATTATGAGGGGAAAAATTATGTTTATAAATAAGTGCCCATGAAAGAAGTGTTTGTTTGTGAAATGCAGAAAGTTTTACTGGTACTTTATCTATATTGTAATTACAGAGGAGGAGAAAATCGAGCCCTCCTAAATTTGAGAAGATGTGATGTGGGAAAATATTCCACATAGAAGACGGATTTTTTAAATATGATTTTATCCAATTTACTTTGAAGGTGTTGTTTTACCTCCAGAACGATTTCATCCATGGCTGAAAAGAATCTTCTCTCCCCATTGGTTTGACCACCAGGTGACGTCAGCGTCCCATGAGTGGGTTTCCTGCAGAAACGTGCAGTGTGCCTTTTGTCCTTTACAGAATAAAAATAAAGCTTTTCTCTTCACATCGTCCCTGAGACCTCTTGCATTTAAAGAAATAAAAGACAGATTTGTTTTAAGCATTCATTTTTATCTTTTTTTTTTTTTTTTTGTCGGCCGTTTCTGAACATTTTATTTTGTACGTTACAACCGGAAGCGTATTTTTATGTCGCTTGTCGGCGGCTTTGGTGCATTTTATTTTGAAAGTTACAACCGGAAGCGCATTTTTTGTTTTGTCGGTCGTTTCTGAGCGCTTTATTTTGTACGTTTCGACCGGAAGCGTATTTTTATGTCGCTTGTCGTCATCATATACACAGTATATGATATCTATGCTTGTCGGCGGCTTCGGCGTATTTTATTTCGAAAGTTACAACCAGAAGCGCTTTTTTTTCTTTGTCGACCGTTTCTGAACATTTTATTTGTAAAGTTACAACCGGAAGTGCATTTTATCTCAACAGCGGTGTGGTCTCCTCCTGCGACGCAGCATCTTGTCCTCCTCCTCGCCGCGGGTCCTTCCCTCGCCCGGAGGGAGCTCACGGAGCGGAACCCGGGATGGCGTCGCTTGGTGCGGGGCAGCATTTCAACCGCAAGCGGGGAGGAGCAGGCAGGAACTCTGCCGTGGAGAGGAGGAACCTGCTGACGGTGTCCAGGTGGGAACTCTGCTCTGTGAGGGACCCGCACATCTGACTCATTTAGACCGAGAACTATCATTAATTTTAATCCCGTTATTAGCCCGTGTTTAAATATAAACTGAGGTTAGGTCACTTGAGCGCAGATTTAACAAATGGCTCAGTCCTTCATTAAACTAACATCACATTTCACCTATATTTATATATTTATATTTATTTTTTATATTTCACCTATATTTCCTCCCAATACAATCTCCATTGTTTATTAAAACATTTATTTTTAATTGATCTGAATGTACATTATATTTCTGTACACCTTTGTTGTTGTCCTGAGCCCCGCCCACTGTGTTAAACCACCTAAACGTCTGTATATAAAGTACTAACAGTAGCTTACCCTTTTGGTAAAATAACACAAAGAGCACGTGCCTTTATGGCCTGGTGCATTAATGAACTATATACAGTATCAGGGTTATATTGAAGACAGTATGAGAAGTGCACACGTGGTCAGAGCAAAGTCTCTGTGTATTGATTTGTGGCCATTTGAGTTCTGCTGGCAGATGTCATGGGAATTGTATTTAAAACAACCAACAAGTTACAAAACAAAATATAAAAGTGAGGAAATGTCTCCATTATTTTTGCTTAATAAAGTCAGAGCATCTTGTAATTCTCCACCAGTTATGTCTTAAGAACACGCTGGAACTTAGGAAAATTTTGAACAGAGACACGTTTCTGGTCCCTCCCCCTCAGAGCCATATATGGCTCTGTTCCCCCTTTTTCTGCTGAAATTCAAATTCAAGCTCTGTTTTTATTGGCTGATTCAAATTCAAGCTCTGTTTTTATTGGCTGGTTACAAACTCTGTTTTTATTGGCTGGTTAACGGCGGGTCACTGTGGCTTTTTAGAAATGCTTTTAGAGAAGCAAGGGGACAATAGTTTTTTCAGAGATTACTTGTCTAAAATCAGTATGTCAGGAGGTGGTGACAGAGTGAAGAAATATGTTTAAAATATATTGTTAGAAAAGTTACATACAGCTCCTTTAAAGCAGTGTACCATGGCAACTAACTAACAATTCACAATTCATCAACTTTCCAACGCACAGACAGGGCCACACATTGGATTTACTCTGCTGCTCCGGACTTTCTCCTCTTAACTGTTCCTCTGATGAACTTCCATTTACTGATCACCTGATGATTTCATTCAATGTTAATCTTAAATTTTCCTCAGATAAACCTCAACGCACTCTTTCCTTCCGTAATATCAAGAATATCAACCATGACACTCTTTTATCTCATATTAATAATACCCTCTCCACTTTCAACTCCTCCAACCCAGATGATCTCGTCACATTATATAACACCAGCCTAACCAACATCCTTAACTCTGTTGCTCCTCTGAAAACCCGGACTGTTTCCTTCTCCAACTCTGCACCCTGGTTCACTCCAGAACTCCGCTCCCTGAAAACCAAAGGTCGGCGGCTAGAGCGTCTTTATAAAAAATCCGGTCTCACAATTCACAAGGAACTTTATGCAAACCACCTCATCCATTACAAGAACAGTATTTCTCAAGCCAAATCCAGCTACTTCTCTGACATCATCAGTTCTAATGTTGGTAATTCAAAGACATTGTTCTCTCTCCTTCACCGTTCTGTCTCATCTCCTAACTCTCTACCCTCTCACATGGTTTCCACAGAATTTTGCAACTCCCTGATGTCATATTTCAATGAAAAGATTATTTCAATTCATAAACACCTTGGACCAAATACTGCCCCCAGCATCCTTGTTGAACTCCCCCCTCCCTCCCTCCCTTTCTCTGTCTTCTCCCTCCCCTCTGCTGATAACATTGCTGACATTATCAGCAAGTCCAAGTCCTCATCCTGTCAACTTGACCCATTTCCCACAGTTCTTGTTAAATCCTGTCTCCCGTCTCTGCTCCCTATCATCACTAATATCATCCACTCCTCCCTAACCTCTGGCATTGTTCCCACAGCCTTCAAATCTGCTGCCATCACCCCCATCATCAAGAAACCAGGTCTTGACTTCACCAACTTCAATAATCTTCGTCCGATCTCCAATCTGCCCTTCATCTCCAAGATTCTTGAAAAAACTGTTGCTAGTCAACTTCACTCTCACCTGTCCAACAACAACATTTATGAAGAGTTTCAATCTGGATTTCGCCCCCACCATAGCACCGAAACAGCTCTAGTAAAAATTACTAACGACCTTCTTCTTGCTGCTGACTCTGGTCTTCTGTCCATCCTCATTCTTCTTGATCTAAGTTCTGCCTTCGACACCATCTGTCATTCTATCCTCCTCAACAGACTAACCTCCATTGGCATCTCAGGTACCCCGTTAGACTGGTTCAACTCCTATCTCTCTGACCGCACTCAATTCATTCAGCTTAAATCCTTCCGTTCCCAGTCTTCCCCTGTCTCCACGGGTGTCCCCCAAGGCTCTGTCCTCGGACCCCTCCTCTTCATCATTTACCTCCTTCCTCTAGGTCACATCTTCCGCAAATAGGGCGTCCATTTCCACTGCTATGCTGATGACACACAGCTCTACTTGTCATCAAAACCTAACTCCACCCACCCTCCATCCTCACCGACTGTCTCAATGAGCTAAATCACTGGTTTTCTAACAATTTCCTTCAACTAAACAGCAACAAAACAGAAATCATTCTTGTTGGTACCAAAAACTCTATTTCAAAATCAGAACATCTTCTCGTCCCCCTTAACAACTCTCTGCTATCCCCCTCCCCTCAGGTCAAGAGCCTCAGTGTCATCCTCGACATCACTCTCTCCTTCACTTCACACATCAACAATATTACTCGGTCTGCCTATTTCCATCCATCCATTTTCGTCCGCTTATTCGGGGTCGGGTCGCGGGGGTAGCAGCCTAAGTAGGGAGGCCCAGACTTCCCTCTCCCCAGCCACATGGAGCAGCTCCTCTGGGGGAATCCCAAGGCGTTCCCAGGCCAGCCGAGAAACATAGTCCCTCCAGCGTGTCCTGGGTCTTCCTCTGGGCCTCCTCCCGGTGGGACATGCCCGGAACACCTCACCAGGGAGATGCCTATTTCCACCTCCGTAATATTAACCGTCTCCGTCCTTCTCTCACACCCCGCTCCACAGCCATCCTGGTGCACAGTCTTGTGACTTCCCGTATCGATTACTGCAACTCCCTTCTCTACGGCCTCCCCAACAAATCTCTCCACAAGTTACAGATGGTCCAGAACTCAGCTGCCCGTGTCATCACTCAAACCTCCTACTATAACCACATCACTCCTGTCCTGCAGCAGCTCCACTGGCTCCCGGTTAAATCACGCATCATCTTCAAAATTCTACTCCTCACGTTCAAAGCTATCCACAACCTTGCCCCTCCTTATCTATCTGACCTCCTACAAATCTCCATCCCATCACGCTCTCTCAGATCCTCCTCTTCGCTACATCTCCATGTACCCTCTGCCCGCCTCTCCACCATGGGGAGCAGGGCCTTCACCTGCTCTGCCCCTCACCTCTGGAACGCTCTACCGCCAGACCTTCGAAACACCACCTCCCTTTCTCTGTTCAAGACAGCCCTGAAAACACATCTCTTTAGACTAGCTTATCATTAACTTTACTAAATGTATTTTATATTCTTTTGTATTTTATATTCTTTATTCATTGTATACAGTATTTCAATTTGTTCCTGCTGATGTTTGAACTGTTTGTTTGTTTTTACACAATCTCTGTGATATGTTCTTGCTGTGAAGTGTCCTTGGGTGTCCTGAAAGGCGCTTTTAAATAAAATGATTATTATTATTATTATTATTAATGTAACAATTAAACACAGTGTTAGTGCTGCAGTGCAATTTACAATTTCAGAACAAACATACCAATTACTGTATACAGTATAAATAAGGGGCTGCTTGCTGACTGGCGTGATCTTTTGCCAGATCCTCCTGCCTCCACAGCAGTCATCAACTTAATGACTGGCACAAGGGCAGCAGGGAAGGAGATGCAAGAATGTACAGTATACCGGTATAAGAAACATCAGGGAGCGAGGAAAAACACTGAATAAAATACTGAATGAGAGGAAAGACGCCCAACATGCAGCTCCTCGTCTTTTATATGAAGAGGCTGTAAGGAGGTCAGAATGAAATCATTCATCATCAAAATGAAAACTATTCACTCACTCTTTAGTGGTTAAGTAGTAAATAATTATCTTTATTTGATAATGTGCTTAAAAATAAAATTCTGGTTTGCATAAACTTTTAAATTTAATGCATGCACAAATTCGTGTGTCGTTATTGTTGCTGCTGGGCTAAAACTTTCCATCTCCCTGATCGTAATTTTCATGTTTTTGCATAAATCCATCGTATCAGTCACTCTTCACATCTGCATCAGTCACTCTTCACATCTGTATCAGTCACTCTTCACATCTGTTTGTAGTTTTATGCGTGACCTTCCAATGAAAAGGTAACTACAGTAAAAGAGTTTGTGACGGAGCCCTGTATCATGTCCGTAGAGAGAGAGAGAGAGAGCTGGTTTACACACATCAAGAACTCTTGCTGCCTTGCATGCTAACATTTTCAACAAAGATCTATAAGTGCTTGGACCTTGTGTTGTGGAGGACTCTCAGCTACTACCACACCAACAGTAGCCATTTTTTGTGTCAATTAGCAGTGGCAGCCATCTTGAGTTGGGCTCACTCCAGAAGTCAGTCAGCTGTAGATGTACTGTGCATGTACTCGTCCGTTCAGTGGGTCGCGAGATATTGTGCTAACAAACACATGTAGGCAATTACTTTATTGCCCACCTGTCAGCGGTTGGTTGATGAAGATACCGTATTTTCTGGCATACAAGTTGTAGTTTTTTGCATAGATTTGTCATTCCTGCAACTTATATGCAAAAGCGACTTATATACTTTTTTCCATATTCATAATGCAATTATTGACTGATGCTTTAAATTTCGAAGAGCTACAACAGCGAGTCCTCCCATGCGCGCTCGCTTCACTCAGCTGGTGCAGGCGGTGGAATGCTGGAAAGCTGGTGGCTCCGACCACAGTGGATGGATGAATGGATGGGTGGCTGCCCAGGCGAAATTAAGCTGTTTTGACCATTAAATGAATGCAAAATAAACATGGCGGGTCAGCAGTGATGCATAATAAATGTGACTTATACACCGAAGCGACTTATACTGTATATGTTTTTCTCTTCATCATGCTTTTTTTTTTTTGACTGATGCGACTTCAGGAGCGACGTATACGCCAGAAAATACCGTAATTTCTTTCAGTTTTCTGCTTTTATTACTTGACTATGACAAAATTAAAACTGAGTAAACAAGGTTTATTTTTTAAAGGGAGGGTTTAGAGAAGGTGAGCCTATGATTGTGAGGTTGCAGGTTCAAATCCCTGGACCATAATGTCAAAACTTGGGTATAGGACAGGTGAAGCACCTCGATGTGCATCCATCCTTATTTGCCCCACTGAGTGCCCTTGAGCAAGACCCTTAACTCTCCCAGCTGCTTCCCATGCGCCTCAGTTCTCGTCTCGGTGGTTGTGGTTGCATCGAGACGGGCGTCTGGTGTAAAACTGCCAAGTCTTCATTTTAGCTCGCTGTGGCAAAGGAAGGGAGAAGCCGAAAGGAGGAAAAAATATTTGGAAAGGTTCACACGTTTCAGTGTTAGTGTTTGGTAACAGTGCAGGGAAAGGCATTGGCCCAAAAAGTAATTCTGACTCAACAGAATGTGTAGTTTTATACTGACAGGACTTGACAAGTTGACGGGTCATAATAGTCTTTCATGAACACTGAACCAGAGTTTTGGCTCTTCACAGAACAAACTGTGAAGTGAAGTTCCTTTATGTGGGGAAAAAACACTTTCAGTCAGGAGGTTTCACCAGATCTGTCAGATGATTGCTGCTCTCACACAGACACTGGACAGAGTCACGCAGGAAGTTTGCATCTGATGTTGCAACAACCGTCATTCAAAAGCAGACAACTAGAAAATAAATGCATATTTTGACAGAAAGCAAGATAGACACTTTAATAATAATCTCATGATTTTGAGTCGTTTGCAAGTTATCATAAGGCCATCATTTAGGATGTATTGTAACATCCTGTTAAATCTTCACTTTCAGTTTTGCACTCCAGTAAAGCAAGAAAAGCTTCTTTTTATCCATCAAGTACGCCATCTGACTTGTCTTTTTTTGACTCACTAACAACCTGAACAACGCTAAACAGAAAAGCCAACATGGACGACCCATCTGATCACATCCCTTGAGAAGGTCCACCCATTTCTGCCCTAAGATTACCCAGAATAACACAACTTCTTGTGTTCAAGTACATGTAATTTCAATAATTCACACAGAAATTTAACAAAAACCCACATAACTTACTGTTTTTTGGATAATTTCATCCTTTAATGAAACCAAAACACAACTTTAACATTGAAAATGTAACAATGTAAACATAAATGTGATATTCAATCTACATTTTTAAGAGCCACTGCAATTTGTGTGGATTTGTGAATTTACAGGTGGCAGTTGAATTGATCATACATATTCACGTGGTCAAAAAAAGAAAAAAAGAAAAGAAAGAAACACTTTGCTAGGCCTTCTTGAAGGCTCAGATCACCCTGTATTGGTCCCACCCACTCTACATAAACATGATGATTGGTTAATTTTCTTGTCGGTTATTAAACAAACTCATCCTGGAGAGACTGACTGAGTTCAGCCTTCTCTTCTGACAGAAAAATCCTAACTAATGAGAACCTTCAAACATATTTATGACTGGAGACAAATATATATATATATATATATATATATATATATATATATATATATATATATATATATATATATATATATATATATATATATTAGTGCTGGGAAAAGATTAAAAATTTTAATCTGATTAATCACACTCTGGGGACTGTGATTAATCAGATTAATCACAATGCTTACCGGTAACTTTGTATGCTTGAAATGTAAGTATGACGGTGTTCAATAAAATGTTGAAGAAAACGTTTTATTGTCTCAAACCTGTTTTTCATACTCTGCAAGGTTTAAAGAAGTAATGTTTCAAACAATTTATAACATGTAAACAATAGAGTAAGCCCACAATATACATATATAGAAAAACATTTTTTCTGCATTTCAATTGAACCTAAAGTCCACTTGTGTAACATATTTACAGTCACATTTATCGTAACGTACTCAACCTTCAACCAGTCACTTAGGCAGACTAACTTGTTAACATTTTCAGATGACAGCGCTAAACTTTTTTTCTGCATTTCAAATGAACCTAAAGTCCACTTGTGTAACATATTTACAGTCACATTTATTGTAACCTACCTCATCTGACACCTCCATTGTACGCAGAAGATGGCAGAGCGCAGCACAGCACAACAGAGCAAGACACGTACTTTTCCCCACCTAGGAGCTGTGTGATGTACCTACAGTGCAGACATACAACACCCACAGTTAAATTACTGAATACTATTAATAATAATCATGCAACTGATATTACATTTTTGATTATAGCCCTTGAACATGTCTATATAGTAGGATTAATCTGTTATCATTTGTGTTAGATTCATTATTAAAATGTAGGAAGAAAAAAAAACTCACCTGCAGGGCTCCAGTAGTATCTGGTTGTGCTGAATCCATTTAATCATGTCCAGAGTTGAATTCCAACTTCTCTGTTGTGGTTTTGTTAACTTTTGGACGGCTAAACTCCGCTAGCATTGTCTGCCGAATTAGCATTCTTGCTAGCTTCAGCGAAAACATGCTTCGCCCGAAGATTGTATTTTAAACTGGTTGTATTCGTTGAAAAGATAATTCATCGTTGCAATATGTACATACCACCTTTGGGGTGTTTATTTTAAAGAAATTTGATACCAAGCAAACTTTTTTGACTATCCACGTTATCCAGGCCGTCTCCAGAAGTGACGTACGTCAGCTCATTTGCGCATGCGCATATCAGTTGCACGGGAGGCGAGCTGCTCTCTTCTTCTGCTGGCGGTTGGCAAACGACTTTAAGCGCATTACTGCCCCCACTAGACTGAAAGCGGGATTAATCTTCATTTTTATAATATTAACTGATTAATCATTTTACATTAATCTCATGAGTTAACGCTTTAACTTTCCCAGCATTAATATATATATATATATATATATATATATATATATATATATATATATATATATATATATATATATATATATATATATATATATATATATATATATATACATAT
>JBBPBX010016406.1:35617-48193 GCA_038048925.1 Garcialebias charrua
GTATATATATAAATAAATAATAAAAGTTAAAGTCTCCTATTGTCCATCATATGTACAGACATACAAAGAATCAAAATTACGTTTATTGCCACACCCAGGTGAAACTAATAGCTTAAAAACATCACATCACAATAATTAAGAACAAATAGTAATACAAAGTTTTTTCATAATCCATAAAAAACACAATAATGTTAAAAATCCCATATACATATAGTACCATATACAATTTAAAAACAACTCTTATATAATTAACTGCTTAGATAGATACAGTATACTGTATATAAGCAAAACAATAGGATTTGTCCTACTGCTGCAAAACCCTGAAATTAGCCACAACCAGTTAAAATGTAACTTTTCATGTACTGATGATCACAAACATAATGTGCATCCATAATTTGAAGGGTAAATGTTTGAGAGTTTAAAACTTCTCAGATGCCTCCAAGAGAAGAAAAACGGTGAGTGAAGGGAAAATCTTTGGGGAAAAAAATACAGTGCAAGGCATTCAAAAGGCCTCTGATCACTGAAGGAACTTCAGAGCCAAAGGTTGAAGAGGACACCACTATGTAAGACTAAACAGCACCATTAATGTTTGCAAAAACCTTTCCATCAGTAAACCACGATCTGGGATATTGGCAAATAACTCAAAAGTCGAGCGGTTCTATCAAGTTGCGCTGCATCTGAAAAGTATCAAAACATAAGATTATATTGACAACTTTGGAAAACTAACCTGAAATGAACATAAAACCAACAAAAGGAAAGGAAAAACAGAAAAAGCCTAAAGTGTTCAGTCGTTTCCTCTGAACATGTTTTGAACTACCGGTAAATCAGATCTGCTAATGGCAAAATAATTATTGCAATTTTACCTTGGATGAAAAAGTGGCAGAAACTCCCAGCTAACAAGTCCAAGACACGGTTCTCTAATGCCTCTGAGCTTTTACCAATAATTAAATTTATTGAAGCCTAACTCAAGAAAATTATATTAACCTACATTTTGCATGTAAAACCGGTGAAGTCGCCCTTTATCGGTTGTATTCTCATCGTGTGTGCATCATCTGTTCTGCTCAGGTTCTCGGTGAAGACTCTGCTGGACCACTCCTGTTTTGAGACGATAGACGACTCGTGTCCAGAGTTCATTAACTTTGTTTCCATCCTGGAGCACATCCTCAGTCATCTCCTCAAAGGTGGGGAACACGACGTGCTGCTAAAACCTTCTTCAGACATGCAGCTGATCATGAAAACATACAAACACACATTTAGTAGAGTTATTGTGTGGATGTTTATGAAGCATTCACACCGTCATCCATTTTCCTTCCATACATTTTTCAGCTTCTTGTTCCACAATTTTTGTGCTATTTCAACAAATCATACCAAAATGTTCAGCTCATTCAGGAGAAGGGTTCCATGACTTTTGGTATTACTTTAGCTTTTTGAGATATCTAGCCTTTTCTGCCATTTCTTTTCGAATTGAGTTAATTTTTACATCCTTCAAATCTTTATATCTGTTTACAACCTTTTACTGCTCCTTTCACGTTTTGTTCTGCTTCAGCTTCTTTCAGCTTCTTTGTGCAAATGTAAAAAAAAACAGCTCCTTTCAGCTGTTTTGTGTCCCTGTCACATTCTTTCTGCTACAACATTTTTGTGCTTCTTCTAACTTCTTTCTGCTGATTTCAGCTTGTTATGCTCCTTTCAGCTTATTTATGCAAGTTTCAGTTTTTTTGCTATTTCAGCTATAGCTCTTTTATGCTAATTTTAGCCTTTTCAGCTAATTCCACATTTTTTGCACTCATTTAAACTTTTTTCAGTCTAATTCAGCAAAAACCTGCTCTCTCCACTTCCTTCTGATAACAAACTTTTTCAGTTTTTTTAGCTACTTTTTAGCAGTTTTTTTGTTGTTGCTTATTTTCAACTTTATTCAGATAATTTCCCCTTTTTTGCGTTCATTTCTGCTTCTTTCTGCAAATGTGTTCTTTCTGCTCTCTTCTGCCAATTTAAGCTTGTTCTACCTTTTCAACTACCGGTACTTTTTTATTTTTAGAATTTTTAGCTACTTTCAACTGTTGTCGGATAAATTGAAGTTTTTCACGGTAATTTCTGCTCATTTCAGCCTAATTAACTTCTTTCTGCTAATTTCAGCCAGTTATGCTCCTTTCAGCTTTTTTCCTGCTAGTTTCTAATTTTTATGTTATTTCTGCTACTATTAGCTGTTTTCTGCTAAATTTTTGGCTAATTCCACATTTTTAAGCTAATTTCAGCTCCTTCCACTTTCCTTCTGGCAGTTTAAGCTTACTTTGGGTCTTTTCAACTACTTCTCAGCTATTTTTTGCTAAATTCAGTTTTTTTAAGCTAATTTCCTAATTTTTTTCTCTATTTTCTGCTTATTTAAACCTAATTCAGCAAATATATGTTATTTATGCTTGCTTCTGCTAGGCTTGTTCTTCAATTTCAGTTACATTTCAGTTTTTATTTTGTTAGCAAATGTCAACTATTTTTCAGCAAGTTCTTCAGCAACAAGCTTTCACTCTGCATTTCTGCAGGAAAAACAATTTCTCTAGTTTTAAGAGGTTGTGGTTACATGTTTTGACTTTCACCTGACTTATCAAAATACATAGAGCTGCAAAATGTGGAGCTTCAGTCAGGTTCAAGCCAAGATGAACATCCTTTACATTCTGTAACATGACATGCAGCAGAGTATTGTGAATGTATTTGGTTAGTCGGGTAGCAGCACTGTTGCCTTGCAGCAAGGAGGTGATAGTTTGAAGCTGCAGCCTTTCTGTGTGGAGTTTGCATGTTCTGTGTGTGTGTGTTTTGTCCATCTTCTCTGGTTTCCTCCCTCAGTTCAAATCATGTCAACTGGTGATTCAGCATTAGCCCTAGGTGTGAGTGTATTAAAGCTTATATTTGGTCCTGTGATGGACTGGCCTTTTGTTCAGAGCACTCGACCTCTTGCCTAATGACCAGTGGAGATGAGCACCAGGTTGGAGTGGGTAAAGAAGGTGGACATGTTGGTACAAATCCCTGTTTCTCTGTCTTATTCTCCCAGGTCACATGACTTGGTTTGGCTACGAGAGTCCCCGGAGCTTCTGGGATTACATAAAGGCCGCCTGCAGTAAAGTACCTCACAACTGCATCCGCAGCATTGAGAGCATGGAAAATGTGCGATCATCGAGAGCGAAGGTGCGCCCTCGACCATCCGAAGATCAAATTCGATTTTACCATCACAGCGGGAAAATACAGGACAGGGAAAAAGAAACAGACTTATTGATGTGCTACTAGGTAGAAAACACAAACAAACATTATGTAAAACGTCTTGACAGCAGTTTGTGAAGGATTTTCAGTTTGTGCATCGACCCTGTGGAGTTTTAATTCAAATGAAGTGTAAACGTATGAGAAGCAATAATATCGCTCGAGACAGAGAGTATTAAAGTCGTGTTTGAACGTCGCCGTTTTTGCTCATTCAGCTCTTTTTTTTTTTCTGTGCAGGGAAGGGCGTGGATCAGAGTGGTCCTGATGGAGAAACGGCTCTCCGAGTACATCTCATTTGCGCTGAAGGACTTGAAAACCACCAGGTGTTTTGTGTCGTATTAATAGAAACTGAGTGACCTGAAACAGCAGCATGCGCACACACAAATTAACGCTAATGTTCTGCGTGCCTGTGTTGATCGCAGGAGGTTTTACGAGGAGGGAGCGATCATGCTGGGAGAGGAGGCGGGCCTGTTGGCCGACACGCTCATTGGACTCAACACCATCGACTTCAGGTGCGTATCCTAGTCGTGCTTTTCTCTCCCTGTTGGCGTTCATCTGGAGAGGAAGAAACTCGTGGATTTTAAAGACGCTGTAGGAGTTTGTCGACTTCAAGGAGATGCATGCGGCAAAATGATTTTAAATATTCAAACTTTTACTCATCCCCTAAAGCTAAGTTTGACGGGGTTTTTAATTATTTGTTAAATAAACCTGTGCCAGCGGCTGCATTTTGTTTTGAAACAAAAGATGATGCCTAGTTTGTAAAACATGGCAAATTATGTTCATAATTGCCACAAAACTCTAAGTTAATCCTATTATTTTGATGCCAATATATTTGGATGCAGTTTTATTTATTTATAGATGTGATCTTATGCACTTTAATGCATCATAAAGTGTTTAGTGAGTGTATATATATATTTAGACAATAAAATAAATAAAGTCCGAATTTAGAAATATATAATTAGATTTAGGTACTTGACATATTTTGAAGCAAGTGGCTACAAGAATGTGTTTTAAAATCACTGGAGAAAAAAGTAGATTAAATTTGACCTTTTTTTTAACAGTAATAATTTAAATAATTTAATTTTAATGTATATAAAATAAAATATAAAATGTGTACAAATGTGAAAAATACATTTTATAGAGTTGTATGTCCATTAACGTCCGTATAAATACTGTTTTATAGTGATGTGGAGGGTCAGAGTCATTGTGTTAACAGTTAAAGTCTTCACCCTGAAAATAAAACGTGCTTTTTTGACGTTCTATAAAATAAAAAGGTGCAGTATGTTTCTGTTGTTTCTATTATTCTATTGTATTTGCTTTTATACCTGCTGCACGTGTGAAGCTGCCGCCGTTATCTTGTTAGAAAGCACAACAATAAGCTTTTATTTTCTCTTATCTCCCGTCTTATCTAAAGACAGCGGCCCTTCTGAGTACCTTTGCAGCGACCAATAAACTTTTAAATACAGGAAAGGCAGCAGGAGAGACCGTTTTAATTTCTCGTCTCTTTTTTTATCGTCAGCTTCTGTCTCAAAGGCGAGGGTCTGGACGGCAACTGCCCTGCTGTGATCGATTACACACCTTACCTGAAGCTCACCCAGAGGTACATGAGACCAAAGCAGAATCTCGTTTCGTCACCCCAAAAAATAAACGACTAATAATGGAAGCAAATTAAACATTGTAGAATATAATATACTGTATGGTGCACTGGGATCAAACAGGAGATATAGAAGACAGATCGTACACACAACAAACTGTCCACCTACGTATTAGTTGAACTGAAACACAAACACATCTGGTTTAAAAGTCAGAATTACACAACTGCCTTGAGTTCAGCTGCTTGCACTAGTCTCCTGTTATTAGTTTAGTCGTGGATATAAGTCGCAGGTACTGGTTTATTTCTGGCACATGCTTTGAAAATTCCAGACTTCAACTTGTCTGGGAGTTTTTTTTATTTCAGGCGGTGTGAAATGTGTGCAGGATGCATACTAATAAGGGGTACACTTTGGCTCCTGGTGCAGCACAGACAGCATCAGCAGCGACGAGGAGGAGATGAGGACTCTGGGGAGCAGCGGCAGTGAGGGCAGCACGCCTGAGAAAACGGCCACGGCCGCGTCAATCTTCACCGAGCAGAGCAACTTGGTCAGCAAGTTCAAACGCTTCGAGCAGAAGTATCGCATGGCTCTGGAGCAAAAGGTGTGTGATGTGTTGATGCCGAGGCAGGAGTGGCTTGGCGTAAAGGCTGGGGGTGACACTTTGATTAAAGCCTTTATGGTAATTAGGGGGCGGGTTTTTGAAATACCAGAGGAGAATGACTCCTGTGAGGAGTGTCGTTTGTTGCAACAAGCACTGCACCTGTCTTCTTTCTGAGGCTTTTTGTTTGGATTTAGTCAAAAAAGCCTAGAGTGTGCAGGTGGTCCCCGACTTAGGAACGAGTTCCGTTCCTGCGGCCGTTCGTAACACGAAAATCGCCGTAAGTCGGAAAACACACGAGCCGCCACGTACATGTACGGTACTGTACAGTTACCAAGTTACCAAGCACTTCGCCTATCCTAACACAGTACCCTACATAATTATCACAAAACACATAGTCCATTTAGAGACAAAACTAAAAATTAAAAGTTAATTTCTTACTTTGAGCTGGTCAAGCCTGTCTCTGTCTGTTTGAATGTTAGCTCGTTGCACGTCCGAGCTCTGCAGCTTCGTGCTGCTCCACGCGGTCCAAACTGTTTACAGGAAGGACTGTTAGCATGTTAACTCCATACATTTGGAGCCATCATGAAGGGAAAAAGAGTTAATAACTTACTGGGAGCCATTTCTCCACGGTGTCCGTCCAACAAGTTACGCCGCGTTAGCGTTAGCCCCTCCGCGTTAGCATGTTAGGCCGCGCCGCGTTAGCATTTTAGTCTCTCCAAAAGGCTGCTGCAGCTGTTTCTCCGCGTTTTAGCATGTTAGCTCCGTGTCCATCCAACATCTTAGGCTGCCAGGCGGACATCGAGGCGAGCTCCCGGCCACAGCTGGCCTCTCCACCTCCCGTTGGCTCCGTTTCCCTGGTGACACCATCCACCCCACACGCCCATCCTACAGCAAGGCTTGTTAGCATGTTATCTTGTTGCTCCTCCGGCCCAGCTTGCTGTCTGCTGCTTCACGCAGTCCACAGTGTCGTTTTCCTTCGTCCATCCGTCCCTCCGCAAAACCGCCGTTCAGCTCCCAGCTCATGTATCCGAGCGCAGGAACCTCTTATCGGACACGGTCCGTCCGAAGCCGGCTGTCGAGGCTGGAGCTAACTGGCTAAACTGGCGAGCACTGCCGAAAACTGACTGCCGAAAACTGGCGGAAACTTTGTAAATCTCTTAAAAATTATGTAATAATAATACTTTATTTATAAAGCAATTTAAAACAACCACAGCTGCAACAAAGTGCTGTACACATGAAATCAAGAACAATTAAACACATAATTTTTTATTTCATATTTTTATTAATATGATACGTTCGTAAAGTCGGATTGCCGTAAGTCAAGGACTACCTGTATATTTATTTAGCCATGCCGTTGTCGGATTGAGTGTTTGATTGTCTATGTGTGCGTTTCCATGACATCAGGGTTACTTGGAAGAGCTTGTCCGTCTACGAGAAGCCCAGCTGTCGGAGGCCGTGTCTCATAACAAAGCCCTTCAGCAGAGCCTAGCAGACGCGCACCTCACCCACACGCTGGAGAAACAACAGCTCGAGTTCATCATCCTGGAACTGCAGAACCAACTGTGAGTCTCCCTGTGTGCTTTTGGGTTTGTCGGCGAGTGCGTGTGAGGTTGATCGGCTTTTGAAGCAGGTGAATGGTGAGCGTGACCTTCAGGACACAGCAAGAAGCCCGGAGGCTGCAGAGGTTTGCTATTTGTGTGTCCAAAGCAACAAGAAGGGCTCTATCAGAGGTGTGTTTATCTCATCGGTGATTGAATCATCGTGAAAAATCTCAGTCAGGGGGATCTCCGGGGTCACAGTGTCAGAAGGACTTCGGTCGTAGTGTATAGACGTGATGCCGCACGCCATTGTGATTAATCTAGGGAAGGGTTGTAAATGTAAAAACAGTAAATAATCAATTGGAGGAAGAAAAAAAACTACAAAAGTGTGCAAATTGACCCACGACCCGTTACTGGTCCACGGCCCGGTGGTTGGGGACCACTGCGCTAAAAGAGCACAGAATGTCATGATTTCATCTCCCTTCCTCATCTGCTCTTTGCGACCTGAAAGCGCTCTTGGCCACGCCCACTTCTCAGCTCTGCACGGAGAACAGCTGATCAGCTGCAGCAGGAAGTTTATCCTCCAGCAAGGGCTGCACAAAGGTGCAGAAGATGCCAAATAATGTAAAATAATTTATTTTAAATCAAAATTTCATGCCAATCGTGCAGCTCATCCATCAATCAGTCAGTTGTGTGTCATGTCATGTCCAATCTATTTTGCAAATCCGCGATAAACGAACCGCGAAGTAGCGAGGGACTACTGTACCATGTGTTCGGGTTCACTCTCAGCTACCACCATTCCAAACTTCAGCTCAAAATGGTAAACTATCTATGAGTTATTGTCATTTTTTTCTTTTTAGCTATGGTGGCCATCTTGGATTTTTATTTGGATTCAGTATGTGATGGGGAACTTTCTCAGCTTCAATCACACCAAATTGCAGCTTGTTTTTTTTTTAGCTCAGGCGACCATCTTAGATATTTGATTTGCAACAATAGTCTATAAATAATGACCAATACAAATGGTGTCTGTGCTTGCAAATTACGTCGTCATGGTAGCTCTAAATGCCAATAAAAGTAGCACACATCCCGGTGCCGAGCCGGTTGTTTAGATACAACATTTGTTGGGGTACGCATTGCGGTTCGGGCTGCATTAAAGTTGACGGAAAAGTAAGATATACAGTTAAGAAACCCTTGTCAGGTGGATAATAATAGGTGGCTGCCTCACTAGGCAGTCCCCAATTTAAAAAGATAAAATAGTTGGATGACATTAATTTAGGATTTCAGAGGCTTATCCTTACACGTGATGTGTGGGGATGTTGGTACGGAAGCGTAGCGCTGTCACAGGAAGTAAAATAATTTTTGAGCTGTATCTCGTTATAACAAGATACAGATCAAAAATAATTTTACTTCCTGTGACAGCTCTACGCTTCCGTATATTGGAGTTAATGATGACCGTTGTTTCACATACAATTAAATGATTACTGGTATTTATTTTTTATAGGAATAAAAGCTTTAGGTAAACTTATCAAATATCTTTAACTCATTTCCCATGATTTTCCCTTAAAATGATATTGAAAGTAAAGCTAAAGGAATAGTTTATAAATGGCTCTAAATGATGTTTTACTTTGCGGTCTTTACCACCACATGCGCACACAACATTTAAACTTGCAGCATACAGTCACCTCCCTCCCCCCATCTCTCACCCTGAAATTCATAGGACATGTAAATAAAACATCTTCACACCACGCTCGCTGTAATAAAGTACAGATAATCACTGTTAATCCTGTTCCAAGTTTAAACCACATAAACATCTCAAAATGCACCATAAATCTCTGAAAAGTAGTGCTTGGTTTCCTGAGGTTTATTTTAGATTCAGCAAGAGATGTTTGTGGTCGTAGAGAAAGAGGATTATTATTAGAATCATTCACAGGAATAAAAATTTCGATTTGCTCGATTAAGAAGCGCTTTATCAGGACAGGAGTGCAGAACGAAATGCTTTAGGAGGTCATTTAATCTTGCAAAATCAACAACAACAAAAAACTGACCATTCACCCACCGTGGAGCTTTTTGTTTCCTCTCTCAGGTTTTGTTTGGTGAGAACATTTTACTAACCTTATGTTGTATTTTCAGGACTGTGCTGAAGAACAACGATCTGAGGTCCAGACAGGAGTTAACAGCCCATCTGACCAATCAGTGGCCGTCTCCGGCAGCCTTGGACCGCAATGCTGTGGCCTTGGATACGCTGCTGTACAGGAAGAGCACGGGCCAGTGGGAAGAGTAGGTTGATTTAAAAAAAATCAAACAGCTGGTGTGATTCTGTTCAACTAACTTTTTCCACATGGGTTTTCACCAGTTCAGCTGTCGTGATTTACCGTTCAGCCAGTTTCTCACTTTTTAATGAACCGTTGATGCTAATCCAGCGTGCTGCAGTTCAGATGTTATCATTTCTGCACGCTCAGCTCCCAGGTTCAGTTCACGGTAATTGGTTGTAACTACTGTATGCTCACAACTGTTTATACACTACAAAAACACAATGAATGCATTTAGAGAAAGACTAAATCTGTAGGCATACAGAGCCGAGCACAAGCCACAAACTCCCTTTTAAATAACATTTAAACTTTTCATATTATTTCGTTAATCATTTTTTGATCACGATGACTATGCTGGTGAAGATTCTCAGTCATCCAGGACATGAATAAAATCAAAAAAAGCGTTCAATACAGAAACAACTGGACTTTATTTGTAACAGAAGATGTTTCGCTTCTCATCCGAAAGCTCCTCGGATGAGAAGCGAAACGTCTTCTGTTACAAATAAAGTCCAGTTGTTTCTGTATTGAACGCTTTTTTGATGATATCACGATGACTAGTTTTCTAGGCTTTTTTAAAGTCCTATTTTAGTGTTTTTGTTTTAAACTTGGACTGCTTTTTCACTCATTCTTAGTCCAGCCCCAAAGCTCCAATTTAAAATTAGTTGTTTGCTAATTGCCTGTCAGCGTGCTGACACAGCACTGGCTCATCCCTTGAGTTTAGGAGCCTTTTTTTTTTGTCTGAATAATTCACAAGTCAGGTTGAAGTGACCTAATTATTTGAAAATGGCCAGGTACAGAAAATGAGTTGAAAAAACAGCAAAGTACAAATAAAAAACTTTAAAAAAAAAAACTTCAGAAAGTTTGAGAAACCACTTGTTAGGACCAATGTAAAGATCACAAGGAAGTCCAGCTGCTTAGGAGCAAAATATAAAGAAATGACTCTGAACTTTACTTTAGTACTAAAGGTTTACTGCAAATGCAGATTGTTCCTCCAAGTGTAAAACACAAGCAGTTTTTGAGTCATATGCCATGCCTACATAATGTTACAGAACTATGTGGGGAATAATCCCGCAACATGAATCGGTGAATTAACACAGTGTGTTCAGTGTTGCCAGATTGGGCAGTTTAGCTACTGCCAATTGTGCGGTTTTCATTCTGATTTTGCTGGAAACTCTTGGAAGATTTTTGTTGGATTGTTGCGTTTTGCCACTTATTGTTGAATTACCTTGGCCTGTACTGATGTGCGTTCATGTTCAAACAGTAAATATACTGTAACAAAATACTGACTGGGTGGATTTTTGTGTGATGTGGCGCTTTTTAATAGATTTTTGGTCTGGAAAACCTCAACTCTATCTGGCAACACTGGTCAAATCAGAAAATAAAAAGACGAAGCCACAACATTTTATTATATTCAAAGGCTAGAGGTTCCCCTTCTACAAGCAGTGAGTGCATTTCTTCATCGTGTGTTTCTCTGTCATGTTCTGACAGGAAGAGTTTCCAGAGTCTGGAGCAGCTGACCACAGACATTAGCCTCTCTCAGGCGTCTCTCGGACCTTCAAACACGTTGCCTCTGGGGTCCAGGCTGGCCAGCACACAGTGGCCTCACCAAGGCATGACTCCTCTAACAAATAAAAACAAAAAGAGGACTTCATCGCTTCACCTGCACAATAATCACATGCACCTTGTCTTTCAGGTAAGGAGGAAACTCCGTCACTCAGGGGTCTGTGTGGCTCCCTGACCTCGGTGACCAGCTACAAGTCACTGACCAGCCTGAAGTCAAGCGAGTGTTTAGCCAGTCCGGCGACAGAGATCAGCAGTCCGGGGGTCACTCCTTCATAAGAGGACGAGGAGCTACCCAGGAACTCTTTGCTTGTCAAGCTGATTTTCTCTTGATGAATGTGGAGCCCAGAGCCTGACGAGATGTCGGCAAGTCGTGGAGCAGCTCCGTCCGACTGAACAACATCCCGGCTGACACTGAAGATCTATAAACGAAACCTTACGGGTGAAAATGATTTTGCTGTGTTTGTAAAGTTTTGCATTACTGTATTTTCTTCCTGCCTTATAAATTAAAAAGGGTAGTTCAGATTTTTTTTTTAAAGTGGGGTTCAGTTGAAAGCGTACAAACATCAATTCCTTCCTTGTTGCAGACAGCTCTCTGAAAGACCTGTTCAAAGGAACAGTTTAACTCTGATCAGACTGACGAGCTAACGGCTAGCAGGAGTGGACTAGCTGTAAGAGCTATTTTATAAACTTCGCTACAGTTATTCTGGCTGAAATATCATACTGTTTCTGCTGAATGTGATCCAAGTTGAAAGAAGCCATAAAACTTTATGGAAATGTACATGAACAGTGTAATGTAACTCGTTATTTTTATTTGTCCTTTCATTATTTTTCCCGTTGTCTTAACTCTAAGCTCCGCACAAGATTCCCTTTGGGTCTGAGTACAAATGGCAATTAAAGACTTTTTTCATTTTAATCGTGTAATGCAAAATTGATGCTTAGCCTATAATAATATAATAATAAAATAAAGTGTTTGCATACACTACTGGTACTTTAAAATGTTTGATCCCAGAGTTGCTTTAAGCCGGTGACAGTAATCCACCCTGCTCAGAATATGCAGACGCTGTTCGTCAGTCCGATCAAATTAAACTGCATTTATTCACAAGCTATTCAAAAAGATATTGACAAGTAGAATTCATGACCTTTTTAAAGAACCATGCTTTAAAATATCCCTTGGGAAAAAAAAGTTAAATTGTGCTCATGTTCACATTTCAGTATTGCAAAGATTTTTTAAAGCTAGTGTTAAAAGCTGACTCAGATTAGGACTGCAGTCTGGAGGATTACTGGTAAAACTTTTATTTGCTTTTTTTTTTTTTTTACAGCTCCAGCTGAGTAATAAGCCATTGGCTGCTTTATTAATTTATGACGTGTTTGTCTTTTTGTTTTGCACCATATTTTGTAAAAGCTGTGAATCATGTTTTATCACGTTGTTTTGTTCTCAGGTGAACTCGCCCTGCAGTTCTGGATTTCCTTTTAATTCACGTGTCAAACTTAAGGCCCGAGGGCCAAATATGGCCCTTGCTACCATCGTATCTGCCCCTCCACCACCAAATTTATATTTTCAATGTAAAATATTTTTATCACTTCTTATTTTCTTTAATAAAAAAAAAAAATCCTATTTTGTTTAGTGCAGACTCCTCAGGACAGCTGGCCAATTTTGAAACCAAGAAATAATTTAGATAATCTTTGAGGTGAGGACCCTGGAGCCAAGAAAAGGCGTTGGATATCAGTTC